>QANZ01049023.1:82951-114577 GCA_003254925.1 Chamaecrista fasciculata
CCCCCCCCCCCCCCCCCCAAGAAGATGCTTACTTTTGGAATGAGGCATAGGAATGCTTACTTTTGGAATGAGGCATAAGAAAGTAGATAAGAGTGGTTGATAAGGGAGATAAATATGTATATCCCCAATACTTAACTTAAAAAGAGAGTCAAAGACTTGGCCAACAATACCAACTAGATTCTTGAGCATCTAAAACAAATCCTAGGCCATGCTTAGATTGTGTAGATCCATTCATAAATTCCCATGAAGCAAATATGGGCTCCAAAAGATGAGGTAGTCCACTAAAGGTGATGGCTCTTTTAGGGACAAAGAAGCATAGGAGTCAAAATGAACTTAGACCCTCAAAACCCAATTTAGAAAAGTAGGTCAAAGATTGACATCACAATGAGTTAGGATTTTTACTTAGAAGGTTCTCCATAATGGACTTCTCACCCACAAAATATGTAAACAACTAGACCGTAAAGATTGCCCATGATAAATTGAGTCTGATGCCCGTGATTTGAGAGAGTTCCCTTTTGCAATGTTGCTTTAAAACACGATGGTCATGCACCCCTGAGAATGGATCGGAGTTCTACAACTACAACTTCCAATCATTGTATAACATTGAATATCAAAAGCAACACTTCCTTAAATTCCATTACCAACTAGAGCCAATTTTGGGTTGTGGCTACTCAGAAATTATTTACCTAGAGAAGCATGGATGATTTCAACCCTCAATATTCAAAACTAAGAAACCTAACAAAAACTATTAATTCCTTTTATCAGAGATTATGAAATAATCATGTCGATATTGAGAAGTAATGTTAAATAATTAAGCTTATCCGAGACTCTCATCTCTATTTGGTTCTCTCACAAGAATCTCTTGTTAGAAACTTTTAATGGAAATCTCTATTTCATCCTCTTTGAAGTCGTCTTTTATTTTGAATAATGAGAATAATCATTTTATGAATTTTAAATATATTCTTTTACAATGTTTTGTTCAAATAAAATATGATGTTCAATTTTTGTTTTTCAATGCTATCAATACATAATCTAATATGTTATTTTTCTAATTTGAGTCAATTTTAGTAGACCTCTAACATTAGAATTTAAGGGTGAACACGGGTTGGGTTGGGGCGGGTTGAGGGAAAATTTCAGCCCCACCCGCACATCAATCTGCGGGTTGGGTTGGGTTTTATGAATTTAAAAACTCAACCCAAACCAACCCAACCCGCAGAGTTGCGGGTTGGGTTGGGTTGAACCCGCGGGTTGAGTTTGTAATTTTTTTTATAATTTTTATAACAAAAAAATATTATTATAAATTTGTCAATAGTGAATAAAAAAACTTACACAAATAAAATGTTAAAAAATATAGATTTTATATATATAAATATAAATCAATTAAAATGTACTCCATAATATATATAAATGTAATACATATATATGTAATTATGTAAATTTTAAAATAAAAATATCTTATTTATAAATAACTAGTAATATAAATACATAAGAAAACATACAAAATTTATATAAAAATACATAAACATGTAAAATAAAAAATAAAAAAAATAATATGTGGGCTCGCGGGTTGGGTTGGGTCGACAAACTACGAACCCGCAACCCAATCCATAAGTGTGCAGGTTGGGTTGGTTTGGTTTCTACAAGCTCGCGGGTTGGCGGGTTGGTTTGCTCACCCCTATTAAAGTCCTAAATTATAGTTATGTCTAATAAAACTCAACATTTTGAATTAACGAAAGTTGAATTTAGTATAAGAGTTTCGTTTTTGTAGTAAACATTTTTTATGAACAGTTAATAAAAATATTTAGGTAAAAGTATTATTTTTTTTTTTTGAAATTTTACATTAATTTTTAATTTTTAACCCAAATTTTTTTATTGTCAATTTTATCACTAAAATTTTTATATTTTGATTGATTTGATCATTTACTCTAACTTTAAGGAAACATTAATTACAAATTCTACATTACTAATAATATATAATGTAAAATTAATAAAAAAAAAATTCAAATCCTAATTTTAATTGAAAAATATAATGAAGTTAATAGTTAATTTATTAAAAAAATTAATCAAAAGATAAAATCGATTAAAATATAAAATTTTAAAGACAAGATTGATAATAAACATCATTGAAGACAAAATTAAAAAATTGACGTAAAATGTGAAAACACAAAAATACTTTTGCGAAATATATAATTCTTCGATGAGAACCTTAAATTTAAATTTAAATTTTGGTCGAGAGAAGATACATATTAACAAGTAAAAAAGGAAAAAAAAACTCGTTAATTATTTTGTGAATATGAGCGTATATAAATGAGATTCCGTGGCTGATATTTGTTGTTCCAAAACATCTAAGCAACAGGATCAAGATCCACGTGGCAGAAGGAGAAGCAATATATAAATGGTCAAATGTAAATTTGGTCTCGTATCTTTATCTTTTCGGAGATTGATCTACCGCAGTAGATTTGCCTGCAATGTGAGATAGAAAACTCAAAACTCAACAATTTCAGGGTGAGTTTATTGAGATCGTGAGTTTTACAACTTTTGTCTCACAATGCAGGTCAGCCAAACCCACTGTAGTGGATCCATCCTCATCTTTTGGTATTGTATCTTTTTGTTGCACTTTTGGTTCTGTATCTTTGCAAAAAGTCCCAATTTGGTCCCATATAATTTTTTGACTTATTTCTTTTGGAGTCTCGTATCTTTACAAAACGATCAATTAATGGTTGATCATTTTGCAAAGATATGAAATCACTTATGTACCTAACCCAAAGATATATGACCAATTTTACAATTGACCCAAACATATGAGACTAAATCTACAATAGAAAAAGAGATGGGACCAAATTGAGAATTAACCCAAAGATATGGGACGAAAAGTGCAACAAAAAAGATATGAGACCAAATTAGAAATTGAGCAAAAGATACTGGACCAAATTTGCACTTTTACCAATATATATATATATATAAATGAGATTCCGTGGCTGATATTCGTTGTTCCAAAACATCTGAGCAAGAAGATGTTGGGATACACGTGGCAGAAGGAGAAGCAATAGCCCATCACAAAAAATCAGCTACGAAAATCCTCCAACCAATGGGATGATGCAGATGTGTACATATCCTCATCCACAATATCACACACACAATCCTTTTTGTTTTCTCTCTCTTGGCCTTGGGCTTCTTCTATTAAACTAAAGCTGGAAAATGTGTGATGAGAAATTGAGAATTGAGAAAGAAAGTATCACTCACTAGCCACTACTTTCTCTTCATTATGGCCACTGCTTCTGCTTTTCAACACTCAGCACTCGCCGGCCAAACGGCGTTGAAGCAGTCGAATGAACTCGTCAGAAAGCTCGGTGGTTCCGGCAATGGCCGCTTCTCCATGCGTCGCACTGTCAAGAGTGCTCCTCAAAGCATTTGGTACTACTTTCAACTATAACATAGTGACATACATACATATATACATGTTGTTAGGGACAGAAACTACCAAATTGGTTCGGGGACCTGTTTGTCAATTTCCTAAATTCGGGGATCAATCTGTCAGCGAGCCAATAATGCAGGGACCAATTTGGTAGTTTACTCGATAAAATATTATTTTTCCTCGAGTAAACTACCAAATTGGTCTCTGGATTATTGGTTCGCTGACAGATTGGTCCCCGAATTTAGAAAATTGACAAATAGGTCCCCGAATTTTTCTAACGAGTCAAATAGGTCCCCGAATTTTTCTAATGTTAGTCAAATAGGTCCCCGAATAACATGCACAGAAGGACCTATTTGACAAATGTTAAAAAAATTCGGGGACCTATTTGACTCGTTAGAAAAATTTAAGGACCTATTTGTCAATTTCTTAAATTTGGGGACCAATCTGTCAGCAAGTCAATAATCCAGGGACCAATTTACTAGTTTACTCATTTTTCCTCCTAAATACTTTTAAACAATTCATTTAAGTCCCAAAAAAATAAAGCGTTTGGGGGTCATTTTGTAGTTTTCTCTCATTTTCTGTGTGTGTAAAACTAAAACAGGTACGGCCCTGACCGTCCCAAGTACTTAGGTCCGTTCTCGGAGCAAATCCCGTCGTACCTGACCGGCGAGTTCCCCGGCGACTATGGCTGGGACACCGCCGGCTTATCCGCCGATCCTGAGACCTTCGCTCGCAACCGCGAACTCGAAGTCATCCATAGCCGTTGGGCTATGCTCGGTGCTTTAGGCTGTGTGTTCCCTGAAGTACTCGAGAAGAATGGAGTCAAATTCGGCGAAGCCGTGTGGTTTAAAGCCGGAGCTCAAATCTTCTCCGAAGGTGGCCTTGATTATCTCGGAAACCCTAATCTCATTCACGCTCAGAGCATCCTCGCCATTTGGGCCGTTCAGGTTGTGTTATAAATTATAGGCCAAAGTGCACTTTTGGTCCCATAACTTTGGCAAAGGTTTCAATTTGGTCCCATAACTTTTTTTGTTACAATTTTGGTCCCATAACTTTGGCAAAGGTCTCAATTTGGTCCCATAACTTTGTTTGTTGCCATTTCAGTCCCATAACTTCTAAAAACGTCTCACCGTTGGTCCCAAGTTGATGTCCATTCGTCCTATAATTTCACCCATATTTGTCACGTCATCATCCAACTCAGTATGTCAGATCATCTTTAGCGGCAGATAATAGATGAAAATCAGTATTGGGACCAACAGTGAGACGTTTTCAAAAGTTATGAGACCAAAATTGCAACAAAAAAAGTTATGGGACCAAATTGAGACCTTTGCCAAAGTTATAGGACCAAAATTGCAACAAAAAAATTTATGGGACGAAATTGAAACCTTTGCCAAAGTTATGGGACCAAAAGTGCACTTTACCCTAAATTATAATTACATGAATTGATTCGGTTAACAATTTGGACACAAAGTAACATGCTAATATTTGGGCCGTTCAGGTTGTGTTGATGGGATTTGTAGAAGGATACCGGGTCGGAGGAGGCCCACTTGGTGAAGGACTTGACCCAATTTATCCGGGTGGGGCATTTGACCCACTTGGTTTGGCGGATGATCCGGATGCTTTTGCAGAGTTGAAAGTGAAGGAATTGAAGAATGGAAGGTTGGCTATGTTTTCAATGTTTGGGTTTTTTGTTCAAGCTATTGTTACTGGGAAAGGTCCGATTCAGAATCTGTTTGACCACGTGGCGGATCCTGTGGCTAATAATGCTTGGGCTTATGCTACTAACTTCGTCCCTGGACAGTAAAGACTACTGATGATGGATGATGGATGAATGCTATGAATAGGATTCTGTTATATTATATTGTATTCTTCTGCTGCCATTTACTGTGTGATGATCTGTTAATGTGTTGTAATGTAAGGGAATTACAGCAACAGGAGAATTTGTATTAGAACGGTTTTAATTTTATGAATATTAACTTGCACTTATCAATGCTTTGAATATTGGCAAAAATATTATTTTAGTCTCCAAATTTTAGTTTAATTTGATTTTCTCTATATTTGAGGCTCACTGGCGAGTTTGTGTATGTGTGGTTGTCAGAACTGTGAAAAATAGAGGGGAGAGATTTTTCGGGTTTCTCAATTGCAGGAACTAATTTGTTAAAGATGACAAACATTTTGGATTGTTCTGTAATTAGTCAGAGATTCGTGTAAAAGAAAAATCTTAAGAAAATAGAGGATTTTTAAATAATGGAAATTTAAGGACTTTAAAAAAAAATGCCACATCAGTTGATACATCATCTAAATTTGTTAGTTTCATTAATGGAGTTAAGGGTTGGGATATAATTGATTCAAATTTAAAACATTGTGGGTATAATTGACAAAAAAGAACGTTGAAGGTATAACTGAAATGACCCCATATATTGGGGTACTAACAGTAATTTTTCTAAAAAAAAAAAGATTTCATAATAATTATTAAAATAAAAATTAACATTTGTTTCAAGTCAAAGTGTCATTTTGATTCATTATGTTTTAAAATATTTGAATTGGTCCTAAATGTTTGCAAAATGTTTCACTTTGGTCTCAAGCTATTGAATATCGCTTGTTTCAAGTTCAAACCTGACGAGTTTAAAGCTATGTATTATTCTCGAAAAGTAATTTCTCTATCCACTTGGGGCCGTCAGCAAATGAGGTCAAACCGGTCCTAAAAGTAGACCGCTTATTTCATGGTCAAATAAGCAAAATTAATCATATCTCTCCCGTTTCAAATTCGAATGTGACGAATTTAGAGCTACAAGTTCCTCTTAACAAGTCCTTTGAACTTGAAAGGAAATATGAAAAAAAATCAATAGTTTGAGACCAAAATGAAACCTTTTAGCAATATTTAGGATCAAAATGAATCATTTTACTAACATTTAGGATCAATTTGAATATTTTAAAACATAATCAACCAAAATAAGAGGAAATTGACACTTTGGCCTTTGTTTTACACTTTTATCCTAAAATCTTCCACAAACTCTAAGTCCCTCCAAAAATCTTCACAAAATTTCCAAAACTTTGACAAATCCTCCAAAACTTTTTACTCACTCCCTAAAATTTTCCTTGCAAGCGCTTTCTCTAGTTCAAGCGGCGACGCTTCGTCTGGTTAGCGTCCGCTTCAACGGCTTCCAAGAACGACGGTGGCGAGTGGCGACTCCAGGCAGTGACGGTGACGACTCCAATCGACCTTCCGATTCCGGAATGGATTTCTTTGCGACAAGATAAGATAAGGGATTTTTCTTATTCAGAGAGATTCCTTCATTTAATGGAATAGAAAGACGCCTTCGCGTACCAAATGGGAAAGGCAGGGCATAATCTTCCTTTAAAGGCCTTTTGAAGAAGCAAAAGACCGATCAAACAGGTAACAAACACATTACTCTAAACATGAAGTCATTCCATCAAAGAGCTCAAAGTCGTCCTTGGGGTAAATTTCTTTCTCCCTTTGCTCAATATTGAAAGAAAATCTGGTGTAGAAGTAGGACTGGTATTGGCTGAGTTGTTTGGTCTCTGTTGGTTCTGTATGCTACTGTTATCTGATGTTCTGTTTATTTCTGCTGGTGATTGCTGGTGCTGTACTATGGTGGTTTTGCTGGTTTAATGAGGTTTTTCTTTGGGGGGGAAAAAAAAACTTGGATAGATCTTAGAAATGAATGGAAGCATTATTCCTTTGATTTGTTTCCCTGTTGTGATGTGATATAGTGAAACTAATATTTATGGAAAAAAACAGTCAAAACACTACAATGATATTATGATCGTAGAGGTTGCAGAGTTGTGATTTTTGTGCTGTTGTGCTTTAGTTGAGATAGAAAAAGAGATAAACATATGCCTATATATATAAATCCTTATTTTTTTTTCTAAATTGACGCAGAGAAATTTTAAATGAAATCTAAAAATGGGTTTGACTATCTGAAGTAATCTGGTTCAATTTGAACCTGATTTTGTGGTTCAATTTGAACTAGAATCTGGTTCAAAGATGAACCAGAAAATCTGGTTCAAATTGTGGGTGCTGTGAATATAATTCTGGGGTTATTTATTTCTTGTTTGGTTGGTTTTGTTTTATAGATTTCTCATGCATTTGGATGCATCAATAATGTAATAGATAGTGGGTGGCAATCTTCTAGTTGCTCAGCAGCATGTCATTGTATCCATTGCCTTGTAGTAATAGGGTAGCCCGGAGAAAAATGAGTGTGGGAGCTTTTAAGAAACCCTTAGAGTAACTTATTTCCAATCCAATTCATTTGAAGAATTATTGGTAGTTTGAGACATGCTGTTGTGCAATTTTCTATGTCATGTGATATTTGACATTTCCATTTCTCTTTTTAATTTTTGTGTTCAATATTGTGGTGTATGCTATCAGTGAGGATCTAGCAAATGAGACATTTTTCACTTGGTTTATATGGAAAGCTTTCTATCTTTAAACCTATACTTCAATTGAATTTATGCTACTTTTGAATGTGTCTTTTTATCTCGAGTACTTTGTCCTAAATATGAAATTGTACGTTATTGGTGAGTTATGGAAAGAAGGAGAAAGGAAGGGGCTTTCATTGTTGAATTTGAGGTTAGATATCATTTTCTGAATGGTTTTTTTTTCCTATATGTATTGTTTTGTTTTTCCTTTGAAATTATTTAAGGTAAATATATAGCCAAGATGCCTTCGCGAATGGATTTCTTTGGGACAATAAAAGATAAGGGATTTTTCTTTCTCAGAGAGAATCCTTCATTTAATGGAATAGAAAGACGCCTTCGCGTACCAAATGGGAAAGCCAGGGCATAATCTTCCTTTAAAGGCCTTTTGAAGAAGCAAAAGACCGATCAAACAGGTAACGAACAGATTACTCTAAACTTGAAGTCATTCCATCAAAGAGCTCAAAGTCGCCCTTCCGGTAACTTTCTTTGCCCCTCGTCTTTCTCTTTCCTTTCATTACCATCCATTTCTCCCTTTGTTCAATATTGAAAGAACATCTGGTGTAGAGGATAGGTCTGGTATTGGCTGAGTTGTTTGGTCTCTGTTGGTTTTGTATGCTGCTGTTATCTGATGTTCTTTTTATTTCAGCTGTTGTTTTGCTGTTGCTGTATTTTTTTTCTGGTGTTCTGTTGTTTTTCTGATGGTGATTATTGTTGCTGTACTATGGTGGTTTTGCTGGTTTAGTGAAGTTTTTTTTTTGAAGAATTATTGGTAGTTTGAGACATGCTGTTGTGCAATTTTCTATGTCATGTGATATTTCCATTTTCAGTATTGTGGTGTATGCTATCAGTGAGGATCTAGCAAATGAGACATTTTTCACTTGATTTATATGGAAAGCTTTCTATCTTTAAACCTATACTTCAATTGAATTTATGCTACTTTTGAATGTGTCTTTTTATCTCAAGTACTTTGTCCTAAATATGAAATTGTACGTTATTGGTGAGTTATGGAAAGAAGGTGATAAACTAGAAAATGGACACACTTACCTAGTTCAACAAATGAGGGCTGCGAGAGCAATTGGATCGTCCAAGTATCTGCAAGAACTTCACAGGGGGCCCTACGAAGAATACTCTGACGATCAAGTTAGTGTATGAGAGGTATGAGAGTAAGAGAATTCTGAAAGGTGAGAAGTCGCTAACCTTAGTCTGCTGGGTTGAGCTCTATTTATAGAGCAGGGGGAGAGTGGTGGCCAGCGCGCGGGGCGCACCACTTAGTCAGGCACGATCTCCACCAACAGGAGTGGTGGAGATCGAGATTTGCGGGACAAGGCAATCGTGGGTGATTGCGTGTCGCGTTACTGGGCGGGCGCCAGTCGACAGGAGAAAGTGGGTATGACTAAGTCCGTGGCCCACGATCTCCTCCAGCGAGGATTGCGGAACAAGGCAGTCGTGGGTGACTGTGTTAATCGGGAGGCGCGCACCATGAACCTGGATGGATCACGGCCGCCCCTAAGTGTGCAGAGGGCACTCGATTGGCTCGAGTGCGCCTTGCCCGGTGTGGAGGGGAGAAGAGGCCCGGTTCGAGGGCCATTTAGGCGTACGCCCAAATAGTGATGTATCAGAAGGAAAAAGGAAGGGGCTTTCATTGTTGAATTTGAGGTTAGATATCATTTTCTGAATGGTTTTTTTTTTCCTATATATTCTTATGTAATGTTTTTTTTTCTTTTGAAATTATTTAAGGTCAATATATAGCCAAGACGATGGTGTCTTTGATCATCTTAGGTGCTGTGTGGGTGTTGTGAACACTAACTCTGGTTGTTAGGTTTTCTGATCTGGTTTGTTTTAGCAAAATTTTTGTTTATAACAGTTCTACTGATTTGTTATATAATGTTGTTTAAGTATTTTTGTTATGAAATAAACACTTCATCAGTATTATTGTTTCAGTTTCTTAACTTTTAATTTGTATAACACTAAGGCCCTGGTTGGGTGAACATTACTTTTTCATTATCTTTTCATTATCCCTATTTTCATTACATAACTTCATCTACAGTGTTATATGGGTGTTTGTTTTGCAATTATAAAGTCATTACAAAGATATCATTTCATTACAAACTCATTTCATTACATATTTCATATCTAATTACTAACATACCCATACTCAAATACCTATAATTACCTATACTCTAATACAAATATAAAAAAATTATTTAGCACAATAGTAATTTTCAATACCCTCATTTATTATACTTACAACTTTCTCTCTCCACTCATCATTTTTTCTTTTTTCGTCTTTTTTTCTTATTCGCCCCCTCTCTCTCTCACATATATATTTTATAATTATAATATATATTTATATATACATTTCGGCCAAAATAAAATATTTTAACATATATATAATGTGTATATATATTATAATAATATAATGAATTCAATGTGTATATGATTATTTATATTATAATAATATAAATAATCATATTATATTATACTATATATAATTTATAATTTATATTAATTTAAAATAAAATAATTCAACTCATGTTATTTACATTTTAGTCCATGATATAAAATATATAATTCANCACATGCCCGCCCGCCATGATCCACTGACTTTCCACTTTCCCGTGGAAGGCCGCCGTTCCTACTATTTCCTCTGCGTGGGGGACAAGTACTCCCGCACATTTTTGGGCGTTCGCCAATCGACGCGAATACACTGCCCAAGCACGGATTCCATCGCACTCTCTCCAAATTTGTCATCCCGCTCGCCTTAAGGAACAGTACGACGAACGCGCTCGTGGACTTCTTTAAGGAGGGACTTGTGATACATCACTATTTGGGCGTACGCCTAAACGGCCCTCGCACCGGGCCTCTTCTCCCCTCCGCACCTTGCGAGACGCCCTCGAGTCAATCGGGCGCCCTCAACACACTTAGGGGCGGTCATGATCCATCCTGGGTCTTGGCGCCCGTCCCCCAAAATGACACGTGGCCATCCACGATCACCCTGCTCCGCAATCCACGCTACGGGAGATCGTGGGCTGCGAACCAGCTCACCCACGATCTCCAGTCTCTAGGCGCCCGCCTAGAAACACAACGCGCAATCACCCACGATTGCCTTGCTCCGCAAATCTCGGCCTCCACCATCTTCGCTGGTGGGGATCGTGTCCAACTACGTGGTCCGCCCCGCGCGCTGACCACCTCTCTCCTCCCTGCTCTATAAATAGAGCCCATTTCACCAGTTCAAGGTTAGCTACTGCTTACACTCTAAAATTCTCCTACTCTCTTATCACTCTCTTACTAACTTGAGCGTCGGAGTACACTTCGCAGGGCCCCCCCTGTGAAGCTTTTGCAGGTCTTTGCTCAAGTCTTGGCTCTTGCAGCCCCCTCCGGTGAACTAGGTAAGTGCCAGTCATTTTCCAGTTTATCAATGGGTATACGAGAGAGGCGGATAGTGGAAGAAGAGTGGATGGTGCGATGTGCTCATGCGTGAAGATCAACAGTCATATTATTACCCGCAAAAAGACAAACCGTTTTGATTAATATATAATTTTTGGTCCCACATTTTTTCGTGGATAACATTTTGGTCCTTCAATTTATTTTTTGGAGGAAAGTTTGCAATATAGAAACCCAATCGTTGATTAATGCAATTTTTTACGGGTCAAGAGATATATTTCACTTTCGTAAGGATCGATTCGTTCAATTTATATAAAATCATAGACCAAATGGTAGGTTTTTAAAAATTTTCATGTTATTTACATTTTGGTCCTTTCATTTCATTACATAATACTACTCAAACCTTCATTACAAATATTCACATCTAGCACAAATTCNGATACATATTATATAGGGACTAAAATGAAAAATTTAAAATTTTTTTGGGGTCAATATGTAATTTTTGTAAAATTTATTATGGTTAAAATTACAAAATAGCTCCAAAGGGTACCAAAGTATTAATGGAGAATACCACAGGGTACCAAAGTGTCAAGTTTCAAACCACAGGGTACCAAAGTGAAATAGGGTCAAACCACAGGGTACCCTATTTATTTCAACCAATCACAATCATTACATACCCTTTTTCATAATTTCACATCCTATTTTTTTCATTACATCTCAAACTAATCCAAATATCATTTTCATTACATAATTTTCTCATTACCATTTCATTACATAAAATCAGTTGGAAGGCAAAGCAGGGAAACAAGAACCTTCAAAAGACATTCTTAAACAGTTGAAGGAAACAAACGATCTCATAGAAAAAGCAGGGAAGCTGGAAGGCAAAGCAGAAGCAAGCAAGAGCTGTTGTTATCATGGGGTTTGCCCAAAATGGATACGTCGATATAATGTGGGCAAACAAGCCTCAAGGATGAAGGAAGCAATGAATAAGCTCAATGGAGAATTGAGGCCAAAACCATTCTTTGCACATAATCAATCGCTTCGACCCATGGCCACGTCAAGAGATTTCATTTTGTTTGAGTGCACAAAAAAGGCCCTCGACGAACTCATAACGGCACTGAAAGATAATGAGATTGTTATGATTGGGCTTTATGGAATGGGTGGTTGTGGTAAATCATCCTTGTTAGAACAAGTACGTAAAGCAGCGGAGGACTCAAAATTGTTTGATAAGGTGGTGAATGTGACTGTGACCTTCAATTCTATTATCCAAAATATTCAAGGAGGCATTGCAAGATGGTTAGGATTGCGTCTTGAGACAGAGGAAAATGAACCTGAAAGAGCTGCAAGACTGTCAATGAGACTAAATGATGGTTCAAGATATCTTATAATCCTAGATGATGTGTGGGAAGTGCTTAAATTTGAAAAAATAGGGATTCCCCTTGGAGAAAATTGCAGAGTTCTTCTAGGCACTCGGCAACGAAACATATGTACCTTGATGGATTGTCAACGAAACATATGGACACTAGACAACATCTCTGTCTGGGAAAAACTTGAGAGACTTGATACTATTGAACTGCTAAATTGTGTGATGAAAGAGTTGCCTTCTGAATTAGCAGAACTAAGGAGGTTAAGATTGTTGGAAGTAGCAGGCTGTACAATAGGAAGCAATCCTTATGAGGTCTTGGCAAGATGTTCACAACTGGAAGAGCTGTATTTTACTGAAAATAATTATCCACAAAAGCTTTCAAATGATCACGGTGTAGCCGAGTTATTTCACCAAGTTGCCTATTCGAAGTCACTGCAAAGATACCATCTTGAAATTGGAAGTTCCATTGAAACATTAAAGGATGATTCACCATCAAGATTCATGTCTATAAATAATCTTAATGCCGCCTCCACCTCCAATGAAGCAATGAAGGTTTTGGCACAAAAACTAGAGGTTCTTTTCTTGGAAAACGTTCAGGGAGACTGTAAAAACATCATTCCTGACATGATCCCGACAGAAGAAGGATGCATGAATGAGTTAACTGAATTTTTCCTTCGTGATTCGGATAACATAGAATGCTTGATTGACACAACAACTCATCAACTATTTCAGTTTGGAACAGTCTTCTCCAAGTTGCTAAAGCTTAAATTGGAAGCCATGAAGTGCTTGGAAGTCTTATGCCGTGGTCCACCTCCTTCTGGTCTTTTTGGGAAATTGGAGAATCTATCTATAACAGAATGCATACAATTCAACTGCTTGGGCAAGCTGAACCTCTGTAGTCTCAAGTTCTTAGAATTGGAGGAGTGTTCAAAGTTGACATCTCTCTTCACACCTTCCACTGCTCAAACTATGGACATGTTGGAAGTACTGAAAGTAAGAGATTGTGCTGTACTGAAGCATATAATAAAAGGTGAGGAGGAGAATGACATTATCTCTTTACGGCCTGTGTTCCCAAAATTGAAACAAGTCAGTGTCAAGGGATGTGAACATTTGGAATGCATAATATCGGTCTCTTTTGCTGGTGGCCTTTCACAACTAGAGATTCTTGAAATTGAAGATGCTCGTGAAATGAAAATTGTATTTGGAAAATCTGATAGTGAAGAAAATCAGAATCAGGACGAGTTTCGTGGCATTGATCTTCCGGTTCTAAAAGTATTCAAGCTCATTGACTTGCCAAATATCATTAGCATTTGCCCACACAATTATCATATAACATGGCCATCCTTGCATAAACCTTATATAAGGGGTTGCCAACAGTTGAGCAGCATCATTGATTTTGATTCAGAAGTCACACATCAAGGTTCTGACCAATCCAAAAAGCAGGTAATACTAGTGCATGTAATTATGTGTGTAGGATATATTCATGTGAGTTTACGTGATTAATAAAAAAGAGTGACTAATCACTATTGTTTAAGCTAAAGAGAATTGTGTAATACATACCTTTCGTAATTTGTACAATAATGATTTTGAATTGATTTTGACCAATGAGTTCTATGAAATTTTAAACTTACTAGTGAATCTGTGTAGGATATAAAGAGTGAGATGACTTAGTTTAGGTGATCAATAAGAACTAATCAATATTGATCAAACTAAAATATATAGAAATTTTAAGTAAAAACATTTCTTTGTTTTTGAACAATAATGATTTATGATAAACTAGTTATGTGAAATTTTAAATTCCCACAAAGTTATTTCATTATTTTAAAAATCTATTCTCAACTAATTTGAGTAATTGATCAACACCATACTTGTTCACAACATATATTACAAAACTATAACTCCATTTTTATATTTTGCTTTATGTCTTTCAGTTGAATGTTGTGAACGATCTTTCTAAAGTGGTGGAAAAGCGGGAAGGAAAAGCAATAACAAACAATATCTGCTGTCTTGGGAATTGGATTTGGCAATGTCGTACAACCAGAAAAATGGTGAATGAGGCAAAAGAAATTACTGATACCACTGAAATCAGTAAAATCATTCAATCTTCCAGCCCTACTACATGTCCAGGTGTGGAAAAAATCAGTTCCCCAAATAACCTTTTATTTCTCAACAGTACAAAATTGGCTTATAATAGTGCACATAACAGAATGCCATGTCAGCATAACGGTTTTGCCATGTCAGCTGATGTATCTAGTCTAGTTTGTAGTCTAAGTGTATGAGTTAGTTTCTGATTAGTTTGCCAGTTGTAATTTGTTAGAATTAGTTAGCTTATTCACTCTTCTCATCACATGGCGCTTGTATAGTGAGCTGCTATATATATTGGTGTTTGTAAGGCATTATGATTCATTTAATAGAATTGAAAATTCATTCTCTCAAATCCTTTTATGGTATCAGAGCCTTGTGCTTAGCAGCCATGGACTCATCTTCTTCTTCGCCTCAAATTACTCCTCCAATTTCTGCTTCTGTTAATCCTTCGCAAACACCTTCATCTCCTCTTGTTGTTTTCACACATTCCTTAACCACTAAACTTGATGATAAAAACTACTTACCTTGGCATCAGCAAGTCACTTCTGCTGTACAAGGTCATGGCCTTGATGATTTTCTGTTTAAAAACTCTATGCCTGATAAATTTCTCACTGCTGAAGATCGATTAGCTGATCGTATCAATCCTGCATTGGTTCTATGGCGAAAGCAGGACAAATTACTCATGTCGTGGAATCTTTCTTCTCTAGGTGATCAAATGCAGACTTTAGTTGTTGGCTGTGCTCATTCCTATGAAGTCTGGGATAGTATTCAGACTCATTTTGGAACGCATATGAAGGCAAAAGTGTATCAATACAGAGCTGAGTTAAGGAGTATCAAGAAAGGTACTCGTACAATGGTTGAATATCTTCTTCGCATCAAAGCTATTGTTGATGCGTTAGTAGCAATTGGTACTGATGTACCTGTACATGAGCATATTCAGTGCATTCTTGAAGGACTACCAGAGGAGTATCGTCCTTTCATTACTTCTATCAATGTCTGTTCTGGTAATGTCTCTGTCTCTGAGCTTCAAGCTCTCTTAATTTCTGAAGAGATTCAAGTTCAAAAACATGCTAAACCAGTAACTGAGACACCTACAGTAAATTTAGCTACTCAAGATTCGAAAGAAAAGTCTTCTAATGGCTCTAATTCTTCAAAATCTTCTCAGCAGTTTGGTAACAATAATAATAATAATTCAAATGCTCGTTTCAATGGTGGTAATTCTCGTGGTGGCTTTGACAATAATAATTTTGGTAGAGGTCGTAATAATTTTGGTAGAGGTCGTGGTCGTGGAAATCAATCCTCTCGAGGTCCTCGTTCTAACTTTGTCTGTCAAGTCTGCAACAAAACTGGTCATCTTGCTTCCTACTGTTATCATCGTTATGATGCCAACTATTTTCTTAATGATTCGCAGTATATGCAAGCTTCTTCTTCTACTGGTCCTCGGCCTTCAGTTAATATGGCTTCTTCTTTTGTTACACCTGATTCTTTCAATGATCCTTGTTGGTTTCCAGATTCTGGAGCTTCAAACCATGTCACCTATAATAACTCTAATCTAATGGCTAGCTCAAGCTATCTTGGACATGAACAAGTCCACATGGGTGATGGTACAGGTGTTTCCTATCTCACATATTGGTCATTCTTCATTCAAATCTCCAATTAATCCTACTGTTTCACTTCATTTAAATAATCTTCTTCATGTTCCTCATATTACCAAGAATTTAATTAGTGTCTCAAAATTTGCTAAGGATAATTCTGTTTTCTTTGAATTCCACTCTGACTCTTGTTATGTTAAATCCCAGGATTCCAAGGAAACTCTCTTGCAGGGAACAATTAGGCCCGATGGATTGTACTGTTTCAATCATCTTGCATTCACCAATTCTTCTTCTCAGTCTCAAAGTCTTCCTTCAGCTGCTCCACCAATCATTTGTTCTACTGTTGTGTCTTCTTCCAATAATATTGATTCTAATGTCACTTGTAATAGGAGTGATTCTTGTTCTTCATTTCTTTTGTGGCATTCTCGTTTAGGACATTCCTCTAGTTCTGTTGTTGGCAATGTACTTCGTTTTTGTAATCTGAAAATACCAAATAAAAATATTACTGATTTCTGTTCTGCATGCTGTTATGGAAAATTACATAAACTTCCACATCCTTCTTCCTCTCATACATATCATAAGCCTCTTGAGTTGGTTTTTATGGATGTTTGGGGTCCTTCTCCAACTCCTTCTAGGTCTGGTTTTTGATTTTATATTTGCTTTGTTGATGCTTATAGTCGATACTCTTGGATTTATCCTCTTAAAAATAAAAGTGATTCTTTCAAAGTCTTTGTTGAGTTTAAAGCTCTTGTTGAAAATCAACTCAGTTGCAAGATTAAAGCAGTACAATCTGATTGGGGAGGGGAGTTTCGTTCTTTTACATCTTTTCTTAAGTCTAATGGCATAGCTCATCGTCTCTCTTGTCCTTACACTCATCCTCAAAATGGATCTGTTGAAAGAAAACATCGCCATATCGTTGATTTGGGTCTGTGTCTTCTTGCTCAAGCTTCCTTACCTTTGTGATTTTGGGAAGATGCTTTTCTTTGTTCAGTATATCTTATTAATCTACTTCCTACTCCTGTTTTGAATCATTCCTCACCACACTTAGTTCTTTTTCAAACTCCTCCTGATTATTTGTTTTTGAAGGTGTTTGGTTGTGCTTGTTATCCTTTGCTTCGCCCTTATCATACTAATAAATTTTCTTATAGAACCACAAGATGTCTGTTTCTTGGTTATTCTCCTTCTCACAAGGGATACAAATGTCTATCTCCTAATGGTAGGATGTACATTTCTAGAGATGTACGTTTTGATGAAGCTTCTTTTCCTTATTTTCTTGATTTTCATCACAAGTCTTCTGTGTCAACTACTTCTATTGAATTTCCTTCTGCTTTGCCTCCAATTATTCATACTCAAAGTTCTTTGTCTTCAGGATCACCTGGTACTATTTCTCCATGTGAGTCTTCTGATGTTGTAGGAAACTTGGCAGCTGTTCAAACTTCTCATTCATCATCTATTTCTTCTTCTTTATCACCTACAAGTCCTTTACCATCTGTTTCTTCTTCTACTTCAGAATCTCATATTTCACCTTCTTTAAATACTCCTTCTTCACTTTCTTCCAAATCCTCATCTTCTATCTCACATTTGCCTCAACCCATTCACACATGTTCTAATGCTCCTTCTGTAGCTAATTCACATTCTATGCAGACTCGATTTAAGGCAGGAATTTTTAAACCAAAAGTTTACATTGCTCATAATACTGATTCTAGAATTCCAACTACTGTTAAAGCTGCTCTTTCTATTCCTCATTGGAAGTCAGCTATGGATGATGAATATAAAGCGTTAATTGCTAACAAGACTTGGTCTCTTGTGCCATTGCCTCATGGTCGTCAATCTATTGGCTGTAAGTGGGTGTTTAGAGTCAAGGAAAATTCAGATGGCTCTATTAATAGGTATAAAGCACGTTTAGTTGCAAAGGGGTTTCACCAAGAGGAAGGGTATGACTACACTGAAACTTTTTCACCTGTTGTCAAACCAACCACTGTTCGAATTATACTTACCTTAGCACTGTCAAAACACTGGTCTCTCTTCCAATTGGATGTTAATAATGCTTTCCTAAATGGGGTAATTTCAGAAGATATATATATGAATCAACCTCAAGGTTATGTTTCCTCTGATTCTTCTCTTGTCTGCAAGCTTCATAAGTCTCTATATGGTCTTAAGCAGGCTCCAAGAGCTTGGTTTCAGCGACTTGCTTCTACATTACTCAAGTTTGGTTTCAAGGCTAGTCGTTGTGATCCTTCATTATTTGTTCATTCATCTCAACATTCGATCACTTATCTTTTGGTCTATGTAGATGATATTATCATCACAGGATCATCAGTTTCTTTCATTAATAGTCTTAAAGTTCGTCTCAATGCTGAATTTTCTTTGAAGGATCTTGGCACGCTTAGCTATTTTCTAGGCATCAAAGTTAATTATCTTACTACTGGTCAGATTGTTCTGTCTCAGTCCAAGTATGTGCAAGATCTTCTTATCAAGACTAAAATGGATGGTGCTAATCCTATTAATACTCCTATGGTTTCTGGTCTCAAGCTCACCAAAAATGGCTCCAATTATATGTCTGATCCTCATCTCTATAGGTCTACTGTTGGTGCTCTTCAATATGCCACAATTACTCATCCTGAGATTTCTTTTGCAGTAAATAAAGTCTGTCAATTCATGAGCCAACCACTTGAGGAACATTGGGTTGCTGTCAAAAGAATTCTAAGGTACTTAAAGGGTACAATTAATCATGGTCTCATTTTTTCTCCAAGCACATCCTTGCATCTCACTGGTTTTTGTGATGCTGATTGGGCTAGTGACATTGATGATCGGAGGTCAACTACAGGATTTGGTTTATTTTTTGGCTCTAATCTCATTTCTTGGAGTTCTAAGAAACAGCCTGTTGTGTCTCGGTCTAGTACTGAGGCTGAATATCGAAGTGTAGCTTCTCTTACTGCAGAAATTACTTGGGTTCAATCTCTTTTGCAGGAGCTTTGCTGTTCTTCTTCTGTCAAGCCACGAATTTACTGTGATAATGCAAGTGCAGTGCAATTAACTCATAATCCTATTCTTCATAACAGGACAAAACATATGGAGCTTGATATCTTTTTCGTGCGTGACAAGGTTCTAAATGGAGCTCTTCAAATTTCTCACATTCCTTCTTTGGATCAAACAGCAGATGTGTTAACCAAACCTCTTTCTCAGCCACGATTTTCTGTTCTTCGTGATAAGCTTCAAGTTGTTGATACTCAACTTCTTCAGCTTACGGGGGGATAATAGTGCACATAACAGAATGCCATGTCAGCATAACGGTTTTGCCATGTCAGCTGATGTATCTAGTCTAGTTTGTAGTCTAAGTGTATGAGTTAGTTTCTGATTAGTTTGCCAGTTGTAATTTGTTAGAATTAGTTAGCTTATTCACTCTTCTCATCACATGGCGCTTGTATAGTGAGCTGCTATATATATTGGTGTTTGTAAGGCATTATGATTCATTTAATAGAATTGAAAATTCATTCTCTCAAATCCTTTTAGCTTATGATGATCTTTTGGAGTCACTAGTGGTAGATGATGAACACTCTATAATTGGATTGTGTGGAGAAGAGGGTTGTGGTAAAACCACCTTAGCAAAAGTGGTAAGCAAGGCAGCAAAGCAGTATTTTGATGTTGTCATCTTTGTTGTTGTGTCTAGTTTTTCTTTTCAAAAGATCAAAGCTAGAATTGCTGGACATTTGCCATTTCTAGACCAATCAGATGTATTGGGGAGAGAAAAATTACATGAATCAGAGAGGGTCAAATTCTGTAGAAAAAGGATACTCATAATTTTGGATGATGTTCAACAGCAGCTCAATTACGAAGAGTTAGGCATTCCTTTTGACCGAAATGACCTGGATTGCAATGTTCTCCTAACTACAACAATGTATCAAGTGTGTGCTCTAAACAACTGCCGAAGAGTAATTCATGTACACCAATTAAGTGAGGAAGAAGCTTTGATTATGTTCCAAGAGTTTGCAGAAATAACTCAAGACGTCTCCCATATTTCAAAGGTTGATGTGGCACAAGAAATTGTGTGTGAATGTAAAAGATTAGCAATTGCAATTAAAATTGCCGCTGTCAATTTGAAGGGAAAGTCTCTGGGGAAGTGGATGGAGTTATTGGAAACATTGAGAGATTCTAGACCATTAAATATTGAAGATGGCAGGTCTGTTATATATGCTATGGTAAAGTTCTGTTATGATAACTTAGAGAATGAAGCAACCAAGTCACTTTTCTTGTTATGTTCAGTATTTCCAGAAGATTATGAAATTCAAGAAGAAGATCTGACTAGATATGGTGCAGGGCTAGGTCTCTTTGGGGAATTTGTCTTGTATGAAAGGGTAAGGGAGCAAGTGTCTTCTGCTAAAAATAAGCTTATTGACTGTTGTTTGCTGTTGAGAACAAATAATGAGCAAAGTGTCAAGATGCATAACATGGTCCGTTTTGCAGCCTTATGGATTGCAAAGGTAGGAAATAAGGAGATTGTGGGGCTCGAAACAAGTGGAAATGAGTTGCACAAGTATATGACTATGAAAAGCAGCACAATAAGATATTTGTGGTTGAATAAAGTGGATTCATTCCTATATGAGGTAGATTTTTCCAGGCTTGATTTTTTATTTATCTCATTTACAGAAGCACATGGGAAAAATCCATTTCTTGATGATGATTTTTTCAAAGGAATGAAGGGACTGAGAGTGTTAGTTCTTGAAAATGATGATGGTTCTCTCAATGAAAAACCTTCAATGTGTATCTCATGTCAATATCTCACTAGTCTTCGTTGTTTACACTTGAGAGGTTGGAAATTCAGTGACATGTCCTTTCTAGAAAGCCTAACAAGGCTTGAGACTCTTAGATTGTGGGACTGTTCCTTCCAAGAATTGCCCAGTGGGATTACAAAATTGGCTAATTTGATATTGTTGGATTTGCTAGAATGTGAATTTGTAAAGAATCCGTTGAAAATGCTTGCTAGATGTTCTCGACTACAAGAATTGTATCTGCATGATCATTTTGGTTTGGGATGGAAAGATTATGAAAGAACCTTCGCCAAATTCTTCAGCAATACATTGCAGAGGTATCATATAGGATGGGGACCAACTTCTGCATCACTTCACAAAAGGTCAACATTACGAAACTTCTGTGTTTGGTATTTGGATGCTTCCACCCTAAATGAGAGAATTAAAAGTCTGATTCAACGAGCAGAGGTTCTGAATTTGTCCTACTTTCGTGGAAATTGTAAGAATATTATACCGGAGATGGTTCAAAAGTTAGGTGGATGTATGAGTGAGACCACTGCGCTGAAGCTTTTTAATTGTGATGAGATAGAGTACCTTGTTGACACTAGCCAGAATCTGGTTGAGGTTGAAATCATCTTCCCCAGGTTGGTTAGCTTACATCTAGTATGGATGAACCATTTGAAAGCTTTGTTTAATGGTCCATTTCCAAATGAACAGAAAATGCAAATCTTTTGTAATTTGAAGGTCTTGGAATTAATTGATTGTGCAATTTTCACAGTCTTCACACCCATTACTTCTCAAAGCCTTGCTCACTTGGAAGAACTTGAAATAGCACGTTGTCATGAACTGCGGAACATACTGACAGATGAGGAAGGGCTTGGTAAAAGGACCCGTAATTTGGTGTTTCTCAAATTAAAGCGGCTCTGTATCTATTGGTGCAAAAAGCTGGAGTACATAACATCGGCCTCTTATGCAAAGGGTTTTGTACATCTAGAAGAATTGGTCATCCAAGATGCTTCTCTTTTGAAACAGTTGTTTAGCCATTCAGAACTTAAAGACTTGGACCATAATGAGCTCCACATCATCTCATTTCCTGCAATGAGACAAGTTCATTTGAGTTCGTTGCCAAAAATGACTAGCATTTTCCCAGAAAATTGTTATCCCACATGGTCATCTTTGCAACAAATGAAATTGGTGGATTGCCCAAAGCTAAACATAATTTCTATCAATAATCCAATAGTTGGTCGCACTATACTAGAGGTACAGTTGTTCACTTGCTCTTTTTATGTTGCCATACTTATTTATCCAAAAAGTAAAATCAAAAGAAAAGAAATTAGAAGCATAGAGTTCAAACTTAACATAGATTATTATATGGTTCATATGTTAGGATCGCATACAACTTGAAAGTCTTCAAATCATGAGGATCCATGGTTGTTCAAAATTAAAATGCATCTTCCCCCTCAGTACGGCTAGAAACCTATCTCAATTGAGAGAGTTGGTGATAGTAGATTGTCGTCTGCTAGAGAACATCATTGAGGATGAGGAATATGATTTCCAGAACAGTGGTACACTCATTTATAAAGCTTTTTTTTTTTTTCATACATTTCATTTATTTATTTTTTTTTCACAATCTGATATGATTGCTTATCTATGTCAATGGGTTCCAGGGCCATTCAATCTTTGCAATCTTGGAAGACTAGTAGTCAGTGATTGTCCAATGTTGAGGTCATTGTTCTCCACATCAACAGCTAAAACCTTAACATCAATGGTAACTTTGAAGATAGAAGAGTGTCCTAAATTGGAATATGTGATTAAGGATGAGGAAGTTGAAGAAAAGAGGAGTGAGGATATCGTTCAAGATGATGGAAAATGCGTCCTTCCAAAGATCAAAATTCTATGTTTAGCGAACCTACCAAGTCTTATCAATGTCCACCGACAGTTTAAATTGCAAAATGTTAAGCTATGTCAAGTATGTGACTGTCCATTATTGCAGAATCAAACAACAGCTGCTATTTCTGAGGACTTGCCACAAGAATATGAAATCCCAGGTGCCAAAATTCTCTCCATATTTTCTAATGGAAAATATGAGAAAGGACATCTGTTGTATTTTTTTTAAAGGAAGAGATGTCTAAACAACTTTGTTAGATATACATTTACATATTATAATTCATAAGAGTCCTTCATTCTAAGTTGATCCTGATTTTCTAACATTGTATTTTCTTTTAGCCCTTGAGGAAAGACGAAGAGAAAGAAACAGAGAAATAGGAGAAAAATCAGGTACAAAAGAAGAAGAAGAAGGAGCAGCTGCAGCACAAGAAGATGATGAAGAAGAAGATTACAGTGACAATGAAGATTACTATCATTCTGGTATAAACTTTTATTTCTTTTTAGCTTTTTATTGACTTTTATCTATAAATGGTTCTATAATTGTTTATGAACAAATGAATCAAGAGGTCTTACATTATGAGGTCTAAAGCTGCAGAGATTGACCACCCAACACCAGAATTTGATTCAATCGTCTATACTCAAGAGTGGCCTATGAAGAAGAATTTTTATCCGGTTAGTTCAAAGAACTTGAGAGAGGTTTATATCTGCAATTATTCACTTTCTTAATAGTAAATTACTCTCAATAAATGAGCTCACTTACTTTTTTTTTTTTTTAATTTCTAAAGTATTTTTTCTTTAAGAGTATGTCATCAAGTTTTTAGTTGAAGTTATAACTTACCATTTGGTGATTTGCACAGTGATAGAAAAATAGCAAAGGGAAAATGTGCACAAAGATCTTTCACTACAAGAATCTAAACTGACAACATTTTCATCTCTTGCACGTTGATTACTATTTTTTTGGTTTAAAATAAAAAACAAAACAACCTAAGAGACTTGGATGGATGGTTGCATTTACAGGAAATGGTTGATGACTTTCAAAATGGAAAGGAAGAGGACGAACATGAAGAAGTTGAAAAGGTTGTTGCTGAAAATCCATGTTTAGGTAACAACTCCTTGCCATCTTTGACAGGTTTAGGTAGAGAGAAAGAAGAACTATCACCTACTGCATTGTCTTATTATACAAAAGAAGGAAGACATTATAATCTAAATGCAAAGGAGACGAGCAATAATGATAGTTAGTGGACTTGCCCTTAAAATTCGTCATTAAGTCGTTATTTGATTTCTAAAATGTTTTGGAAACATACACATACTTAAACCAAAAGATATGCTACAAATGAGTTCATATAACCAAAATAATTTCAGTAACTTCACTGATTTCAAATCTTATACTTCCATTACAATGTTAGTGTTTTGTGTTAAAAACAATGAACTTATATTATTCTAAAATTAATTGAATTTATGATAATACTTGCGTTTTCTATTATGTATTTATGATTTATTTTTTTAGCTTCAATGGAGGTTGATGTATATGTCGATAACAAATGAGAGAGTCCTGTGATCAAAGTAGGGGAGAGTATTTTACATTGTTGTCAAACTAGAGTTTTAACTCGTAAACTCGCCGAGTTTACCCCCTAAAATCGTGTAAACTCGGCTCAAACTCGGACCTGAGGTGAACTCGGAGCAAACTCGAGTTTTAACTCGTAAACTCGGCGAGTTCACTCCCTTATTTTTTTTTCGGTTTTTGTCAAATAAAACCAACCCATTCAGCAAAAAAAACCAACCCAAGCTTAAAAAAACCGGCCCACACTTAAAATTACCCTAAACCTAATCTATCTTCGACAATTTCCCAAATTTTTCTGCCTCTTGCGACTTGCCTTCAAAATTTTCTCCCTTCTTCGACTTGCTCTGCCTTCTGCAACTCGCCGCGCCGTCGACGCCTTCCGACGACGCCGTCGATGCCGTCGACGCCTTCCCCTGCTGCTGTCGCTGAGTATGTGTCAATATAAACCTAATCTATCTTTGTTATTTCATCGGTTGTGAGTTTGTGAATGTCTGAATGTATGAATGTGAGTTTGCCAGTTTGGGTATGTTAATGTGAATATGTTAATGTGAATATGTTAATGTATGATTTATGAATGGATGAATGTGAGTTTGTGACTAGGGGATGGGTATGTAATATGATTTATGAATGTATTTTGATTTAATTTTACACTTAAAGAAAATGATATATATGTGTAAATTTTATTCTGCATACGTAGGTAAACTCGGCGAGTTTACGATCCGAGTTTACCCCCCTCCACGAGTTTGGTTAAACTCTCGAGTTTGACAACCTTGGTATTTTACCGTTTTTCAATTCTTAAGTTCTTTAATTTTTCAAGGGTTTTTATTATTATCTATCTACAAATTTTATTCCATCTCTTTGTGAACAAATGCTTCGTGAAGATTTACATCATAGGGTTCAAGTAGCTGCAGAGAGTAATCAAAAGGCACAAGAATTTGATCAAACTGTCAAGAATCAACAAGGGCTTGAAGAGCATAATGTTTATCAAGCCGCTTCAAAGAATTTGAGAGAGGTTTACCTTTAATTCTTAATTGATGTTTCTTTCTTTTGCAAGTAGAAATTACTGTCAATAGATTATCTTACTTTCTTTTGTAATTTTAAATATGGTTTTCCAACGGTATGAAAACATGTTCGTTGTTGAAGTAAACTCAAAAACTTGCCATGGTGTTGTGCAGAGTGATACAGAAATAGGCAAGGAGAGTGTCCTTAAAGATGTTGAGCTAGAAGAATCTAAAGTGGCAAATTCACCACTCGTAGGTTCATCACACTGTCCTATAAAATAGAAACAAATAAAAGACATCTTAAGAGGCTAAGAAGGATGGCTGCATGTGCAGGAGTTAGCTAGTGAGCAAAAGGATGGAAGAGAAGAACAAAAACATAAGGAAGATGTAATACCAAAGGACAATATTGTATTTGATCAGAATACCACAAGCTGTATGGAAAGCACAAAAACTCATGAAGCAGAGATTGGAAATTCATCTACAACTGTTTCAGGTATAGGCAAAGTTGATGCAGTCCAACAAGATGGGAATCTGAATGAAGACTGTCAATGGAACAATAATGACATTCCAGGTTCAGATTTTCATCGTAAGAAGCAGGATGTATGCATTTGTAATTCTTCTTAGGTTTAGTCTATTTTATTTTTCCAAGCTATACCTGTTATTTTTAGCTTCATATTCCATTACAACTCCTTGTCAAAAAGTTTGTTGAAGATTTACACTACCCATGTTCAAGCAGCTGCAGAGGTTGATCTACAATCACAAGGATTTGATGTAATTGTAGACAATCAAGAAGGCTTTCAAGCGGAAAATTTTTATCTAGTTGGTTCAATCAACTTGAGAGAGGTGTACCATACCATACCATACCATCAAAGCCTTATCCCACTATTAGAAAACTACTCTCAAAAAGTTAGCTTAGTTTGTTTCCTCTATTTTCTTCTTTAATGGTATGAAATTAAGTTTATAGTTGAAGGTAATTTTGATATATCTTTTGGCAATGCAGAGTAACATTGAAATAGGAAAGGAAAGTGTTCATAAAGATCCTGCCCTAGAACAATCTACAGTGGCAACTTCATCACATGTAGGTTCATTACATCCTTTTATTCTTTAAAATTATAAATTAGACAACCTAAGAGCCTGAGATTGATGGTTGGATGCACAGAAATTGGCTGAGAAACTACCACATGTTGAACTTGAGTTGTCATTGGCTTCCGAGGATCCACAGCACAAAGGTATAATTTAATTTCTTTTAATTTAGATGGATTATAATTTCTATCTACAAATGATATTGCAGCTCCTTAAGAACAATTTTTCTTTTTTTATATATAGATTTATGTTATGAAGTTCCAACAACTGCAGAAGTTGGTCAGCAGAGACAAGAATTTAATTCATCTGTTAAAAATCAAGAAGGGTTTCAAGAGCATAATTTCTATCCAGCTGGTTTGAAGAACTTGACAGAGGTCTATCATAACAGAAGAAAATTACTCTTAATAAATTGGCATACTTTTTTTTTTTAAAAACACTTTTTCTAGGCTACAAAATTATGTTCATAAGTGACGTTACTTTAGAAACTTAGTGAAACAAGAATAGCTAAGGAAAGTGTTCATAAAGATGTTGCAGCAGAGGAATTCAAAGTGGTATCCTCATCACTTGTACGTTCAATACATTGTTTATAATATAATTAAATTAAATACATCCTAAGAGGCTAAGATGGATGGTTGCATATCCAGGAATTAACTAATGAGTATCAAGATAGAAGAGAAGAGCATGCAACACCAAAATACAGTAGTGATAGTACCAAAGGCTGTACGGAAAGCTCAGAAAGTCACAAGGAAGAAATTAAGAATTCATGTACAGGAATTTTAGGTACAAGCAAACTTGATTTAGTCCCACAAGATGATAATCTGAATGAAGAAAACCAAAGGAGCAATAACGAAATTCCGAGTGGATTTAGCCTCGACCAGGCAACAGATTCAAATGTTTACTTGCAGAATCAAGATGGTGATGATTTTAACCTTTTAGTTCTTCATTCTGAGTTTATAATATGAATTTTTAATTGTTTTTAGATATTTTCTCATTTATTTTTCATGAGTACCAATTGGTTTAATGAATCTACATATTATTCTGTATGTCCTTAAAGATTTACCCTATGATGTTCAACAGTTCAAGCACCTACTTCATTTCATGTACAATCACAAGTATTTGATGTTACTGATGTTTCTCTAAAAAGTCTTCAAGAACAGCTAGTTGGTTCAGTGAATTTGATAGAGGTATACATGTTGACTCCTGTTTCATTCTTTCATGATTAAAAAACTCCTCTCCAATATGTTTTTTTTTGCTTTAACGATATGAAATTGATTAAGGTCATCATTGAAGTTAACTTGGAAACTTAAGTATGCCATTTGAAATATCACAGAGTAACACAGAAATGGAAAAGGGAATTAATCATAAAGATCATGCACCAGAAGAATCTAAATTGGCAACATCCTCATCAGTAGGTTCATTACACTCTTCTTTTATATTGAATTAATACATAAAGACAATCAAAGAGGCTATGATTAATGGTCACATGTACAGGAACTAGTTATGAAACTACCACAAGTTGAGACTGAGTTGCCACAGCTCGCCAAGAACCCACAACAGACTCTTCAAGAATTTGAAGGTATCTTTGAATTTCGCAAAAGAACTGATATATCTTCCTTAGTTGTATAGAATATTAGTGCTTTTCAATTAAGGTTAAATTGATAAAATCCCCGAAATTTAATCACTGTGCAAAAAATCCCCTGAACTTTGAGATGTGATGAAAGATTTCTGAACTTTTGATTTTGTGCAAATTACTGATTTTGTTACATTTTTTTAACAAGCTTTTTGTGTAAAATGAAACAACAATCATAAAATTATATAAATAAAACTATTTTTTTTAATGAAAATCTTAATAAAATGAATCTTTTATACAAAATTAAAAGTTCAGGAGATCTTTTGTCACTTTTCAAAGTTCATGATGTTTCCAACAGGAAAATGTGTCATAACTATGACTTGTCATCTTTCTCCGATCATAAATTTTGAATCAAACTGATACTTATGTTTTTTTTAGTGTCTCAAGCAACTCTGTCATCATCAAGTGCCATCGCCCCAAATACAGAAACCCTGACTTCATCTTCATCTTTTCCAACACATGCATGCTTGCTGGATGAGGCATTTGCTAAGTATCCACATTTAAGGGAGTGGAAAATCTCACAGAAGAGCACTAGGTTCTGCAAATGGGGATACGAATCCTTAGTTGACATGTTGGAATTTTTAAACTCAGAGACACCAAGGACTATGAATAGCTCAAAGATGAAGAAATTTGAAGATCTTTGTACAGAATTGGAGTGTTTTGGCTTCAACAAGGAGTGGTTGGCATCTATTAGACAAAGAGTCATGGAGAGGCAAGTTGATCTCAATGACAAGTTGAACCTGTTAGAGTCTACAATGAGGAACTTACAAGATCAATTGAATATTGCAGTAGCAAAAATAGACTGCATAAAGGATGAAATATCTAAAGTTGATAATGTGTTTGGCTTATAAGGATGTCAGTATTAAAGCATGACACTCTTTGAGTTCACTGGATTTCAATATAATTATTGTGTTGTAGAACCTTGGTCTAGTTTGTTCTTGACAAGGACTTAATTGAAAGATTATTTTGTTTATTTTTCTGTATCGTTTGTGTTATTCCTTTCATTTGTCATTGTTCTTGCATCATTACGTATTTAACATAATGAATAATGTTATCTTTCTGTAGTTATTACTGCTGTTGAGTCCTCCTCATACATGGCTCACATGAATTACTACTGTTTTTCACCCTTCTTTAGTTCTAGACATGAAATTAGAAATTTGGAGACTAGAGAATGTGTTGAAGTTGTTATTTAAGTATTTTTAATCTTGAAGGTGTTATTTAACTACTTTAAATTTAGAAATTATAAGTGTTGTTTAATATTTAAATTATTTATATATTATATATATATATATATGCATATATATTATTTTTTTAATTTGATGAGGTCAAAAATTGATCTGATTATCCTAATGACCTAAGCCCTTGATTAAATTAATGTCTGATGTGATTACTAAAACATTGCTCGAAAGACAATCCTGTTCAATTAATGGGCCTTTTGAATTTGGTCTTTTATTATTTGTGGTGGGAATAAAACACGTACCTTTTGCCTTTGAGAGGTGCTAGCCAATTCTAGATTAGTGGTGCATTAATCCTTAATTGGGTTACACAAGTCAAAATGTTGTTGCCTCTTGGGCTTTGCCATAGTTTATTCTTTTTTGCGTGGGTTAGGGTAGGTAAGCATTCGTTTAGGCTCTAAGATAAGAGTATTCGTTGGGTGGTTTGAACAATTTTGAGTAATTTTTTAATTAAAGTGTTTCTATAAGTTTGAACTAATTATTAATTTATTAGTTAGAAATAATTTGCTTAACCAAACTATTAAAACAGCGATTTGGAAGTTCAGTTGAGTAGTTTAGAAGTTTGTTTCCTATTTTTTATATTAATTGATAATAACTTAAAAAAAGTTCTTACAAATAATGAGTCAAAATTAAAGATTGCAAGAGAAAATAACAATTAGGATTAGAAATTTGAAGAAAGAAAATAATAAAGAATGAGAGTAATAATGTAACACCCCGATTTTAGAGAAAGGACCTATTTGAAAGAAAATAAAGTTTGGGTGATTTCAAAATAATTATAAGAGAGTAATCTTGAAGAGGAAATTTTATTGTGGAAGAGAAATAAGTTTTAAGGAATTAAAGTGATAATTTTTATAAAATAAGAAATTAGACATGGTGGAGGAAAGGACCAAATTGCAAGTTTGGAAAATTATTGTGGTTGAGAATGAAAATTAGGTAAAGTGTTGGAAAAGGCTTATTGGCTGGTAGGAGATAAGGAGGGATTCAATTGTGAATTATTTGTAAAGTTGGAGTTCATAAGGGACTAAATTGAAAGATTTAAAAGTATTTAGAAAATAATTGAGTATGATTTTTGGATGGAAATGTTATGAGAGGGATTAAAATAGAATAAATAAAGTGTGTGAGAAAAGTTTAGAAATGATTTAGAACTTGAAGGTATCAAATTGAAAAGAAAGTAAATGTTTAAGTGTTTAAGTATAATAAATAGAAAGATTGGGGGGAAGAAATATAGTCGATATCTTTATATCCAACGATCCGTTTTCGACGTTCTACCCATCAAATCGAAGCTTGGAACGAGACGAAGCTAACCCTAGTTTCAATTTGCAATTCCAACGGTTAGATTGAGAGTAAAAGGAGATCGAAAATCAGCGTCCAAAGTTGGGAAAGTGCAGAATTTCTGGAATTTCAGGGACTAAATTGATCCTAGGTAGGGTTCTTCTCTTTCTCCTCACTTCAAGGCATGTCTTCACTCATTGGTTTGCCTAGGGTTTTTCAGAAATTGAATAATTTGTTAATAATCTTGATGGAAACATGATTTATGACATAAGAGGAGTTTTCATGTGATATTAGTTTGCTAAAATTATGTTTTTGAGTTAGTTTGATATTTTAGAACTATATTAGTTAAAGATTCTGCGAAATTATGGAGGTGATGATTGATAATCATATTATGTATGTGTTTTGTGGCTATTTGGATAGTTTATAAGTTAGGAGAATCAAATTGTGAAGGAAATTGGAATGAATGAGTTTGATCTGAGAAGATTGAATTAATATTATTATTGATGATGTTGTGGCATGTGTAAGTTAAATATGTTTTGAAATTGGTATGTGTGTTATGTGAATGAAAGAGAGGTTTAATGATGTTTGATAAATGGAAATTAGGTGGTAAAAATATATATTTTGGTGGGTATGATTTGGAATTTCGTTAGAAAGATATGATGAATTAATGTGATGTGAATAATAGTGATTGATATAGTGTTTGAGTGGGTTTCCTTGTTTGTTGGTGGAGAATAAGTTGGAAACATGGAAACTGACGCTAAGTGTGTTAGGGGAAAAATTGCAAAAATGGTCTTTTAAAAACTGGAAAAAATTACGAATTGGTCCTTCAGAGTTTTTAGAAAATTTTTGAATGGTCCTTTTTGGAATTGAATATCTTTAAAAGATGAAGTTTTATTATGTTCAAGTAATTGTGGTTTGAATTAT
>QANZ01049023.1:115236-136782 GCA_003254925.1 Chamaecrista fasciculata
TGTGCGGTCCCGATGGGTGAAAAGCTGTGTGCGGTCCCCACGGGTTGAGAACTTGAGGTGATGCTATGTGCGGTTCCCTCATGATTGGAGGCAGAATTGAAATATCATAATTGTGTTATGCTGAATATTGATATTACGGATATTAAATGTTTTATGACTAATGATGGTTCGAATAACATTAATCCGATTGAAAGAAAGCCAGTTTTTCCCCGCCAGCTTACCCGTTTTACAGTTATTGATGTATGTATGATTATTCTGAATAGTTATATGTGGTGAATGTTATTTAGATAAATTGATTGGTTATATGAAATGGTTATGTGAATGTGCGTTTTAAAAAAAAAAATGATAATTCCTTGTTTGAATGCTTAGCAGTATATTTGTTTATTTAATGTTAAATTTATATTGTAAATGTATGCCTATAGATTTGCTTATATGTTAGAATTGCTTGTTGTGAACTTGTGTTTGAAGTATTGTTGTTGAGTGGGGGATTGTGGTTCAAGTAGAGAGAATCCAACCCTGCTAAGAATCTCCCCAGATTCTCACCCTACAACATCTCAGTGTGAGTGCAGGTCATATTAATCAAGTTCAAGCTGGAAGCAGGAAGTTGAAGTTTTTAGTTTCGTGCACTTTGCTATAGCTTTGGGGCATCTTGTAATTATTATTTGTATAAGTTGTATCCTTTATTGGACAAGGATGTTACAATTATCAAGTTGATGTTATACTTCTTTTTATAGTAATTGATTGTTGGTAGGCTTACAGTGTGGTATAGGCCCATGACCGTGCCGGTCACGTGCTCCCGCAGAGGGGGTCGTGACAAATAATTAATTAATGACTTATTTTTATAAGACAATAAAATGTGATAATGAAAGAATATACCCAAATGCAAGATAATCAAAGAAAATATTGTAGTTTTTGTGTTAAATGGAATCATATATAAAAATAAAAAAATAAGAATATTAGCAGTTCAGTTAATTATATGTCTGAATTATTAATCGAATCAAACCAATCAATTTTAATACATTTTTATCTTAACTAAACAGCTTATTGTTTGGCTTAGTTTGATTTTTGTTTCAGTTTAGTTTGATTTGATTTGGTCAAATTAGTACGGTTAGGTTTTGAATACCCTACTCTAAGGTTTGCTCTCATGTTTTTTTTTCTTACTTGACTTTCATTCTCCCTAGAATCCTATTGGCTTTGGCATTGGAGCGATTGAAAGGGCTCAAATCTCGTTGTGCCTTTTCTACAAGTTCCCATCCCTGATCATCAAAGTCTCTCTCCTAGTTTAAATGACTTCTTGTATAATTTTTTATTTTTTTGGTTTTAAACTCACTTTCAAATATGATTTGATTTCATTTTATCAATGGTCCGGACTGACTGAATAGAAAAAGGCAAAACACTCTTTTATACCCCTAACGTTTGCAGTCATTTTCAGTTATGCCCCTAACGTTTCATTTTGTTCAGGCATGCCCTCAATGTGCAACCAACGTTTCAATTATGCTCTCAATTTTGACTCAATGCACATGTGGCAATTTTTTTTTTGCTTATGTGTCATTTTTTTTGTCTGACTTGATTACGTGGCATCATGACTGGGCATTCTTTTAATTTTTTTCCATCTTGGCATGATGACTGGATTTACATTTTTGAACATAAAAATTGAGTAAACTAGCAAATCAGTCCCTGGATTTACATTTTTCATCATCTTCATTCATTTTAGACCCAAATTCTCAAAATAAAATTGTAAAGTGTCCCAAAACACTTCCAAACATTTCAATTTAGTCCTTAAAAGTATTAAAAACCCTAAAACCTAAACTCTAAACCTTAAAACTATAAACCATAAACCCTAAACTCTAAAATTCTAAACCCTAAAACCCTAAACCCTAAAAAATCTAATTTGAGCAATTAGGTCCCTCACCCATTCTTATCCCATTATTCTCAATTCCCCCTCTTTTCATCATCTTCATTCATTTTAGTCCCAAATCCTCAAAATAAAATTGTAAAGTGTCCCAAAACTCTTCCAAACATTCCAATTTAGTCCTTAAAAATATTAAAAATCCTAAACCCTAAAATCCTAAAACTCTAAACTCTAAAATCCTAAACCCTAAACCCTAAAATCTAAAACCCTAACCCCTAAACCCTAAATCCTAAACCCTTAAAAAAACTACTCTCTTGCAATTTGGTCCCTAAATCCTACTTTCCTCTTCAGTTTGCCCAAATTTTTCATCATCATCCTCACAATCTCTCCTTCTTCATCCTCTTCCTCTTCCTCACTCTGTCTCTTCCAATCCTCACAATCCTCACTCTGTCTCTGCATTCCCCACATACACAGAAATCTCTTCCAATCCTCACAATCCTCACTTTGTCTCTGCATTCCCCACATACACAGAAAACCCAAGATTATCATACACCCCAAATATTCGCCGGGGTGGACTTTTGGGTCGACGGAGAGAGAGACGAAGTCGCCGAGGCCGTCGACGACGCAGCCGAGCCAATCGAAGCCGGGACCGAGGTTGGCGACGGTGGCCGGAGCAAAGGCTTTGACGAAGGCGAAAATGGGATCGGGCTCGGCGATGGAGACGGCGATTTTGGAGGAGACAGAGAGGTTGCATCTGAATCTGAAGATTGGCTTACTCGGCGATGATGAGAAGGAGATCGTCGTGGTGGTGGGTTTTGCCGGCGAGAGGAAGTGATGATGATGTTGATGAATCGTGATTTGGGTTCATGTACTGGGTTTTGGGGTTCTGGCATATGAATCTCTTTAGGGACCAAATTGATTTTTTTTTAATTTTTGATTTAATAAAATAAATGTCAGGGATTGAATTGCAACTCAAAATAAAACCCACTAAATACTGGATTTAGGGTTTAGAGTTTAGGGATTCAATGGTTTTAATATTTTTGAGGACTAAATTTGATGGAGATGAAGATTAAAAAAATTAAGTTTTAGGGGTTTTTAATATTTTTAAGGACTAAATTGGAATGTTTGAAAGAGTTTTGGGACACTTTATAATTTTAGGATTAGGGTTTTAGGGTTTAGAGTTTGGGGTTTAGGTTTTAGGGTTTTTAATATTTTAAGGACTGAATTGGAATGTTTGGAAGAATTTTGAGACACTTTACAATTTTATTTTGAGGATTTGGGACTAAAATGAATGAAGATGATGAAAAATGTAAATCTAGGGACTGATTTGCTAGTTTACTCAATTTTTATGTTCAAAAATGTAAATCCAGTCATCATGCCACGGTGGAAAAAAAAATATGAATGTTCAGTCATTATGCCACGTCAGACCAAAAAAATGACACATAAATAAAAAATTGCCACATGGGCATTGAGTCAAAATTGGGGGTATAATTGAAACGTTAGTTTCACATTGAGGGCACAATTGAACAAAATGAAACGATAGGGGCATAACTGAAAATCACTGCAAACGTTAGGGGCACAAAAGGGTGTTTTGCCATAGAAAAAAAAATTAGTTAAGTGTAACTCGTAGTTTTGGATTTGTCACATGCGTACTTGAAACAAGAGAGATATGATTAACTTCACTTTTTGATTCTGAAATGACTCAAACGAGCAATCCACTTTCAACAGCCAATTTGATCTTGCTTATTGATAGATCCAAAATATTTAAGACTAAAATGAAGTTACCAGCATATATATATATATAGAACCAATTTGAGCATTTGACCTATATCTTCGATTCTACTTCTCTCGTCACTCGCAACTCACAAGTCACAATACCAAAACGATGTCTCCCTTCTCTCCTCCACTCTGAAATTTTCCTTTCACTCTTCCCTCACCATGGCTGTTTAAAGGAGGAATCTAGCATGAGGTGTCGCTCGATCTCTTTGTGGTGAGTTCTCATTTCCTTACTTTTGATAAGCGATTGATTGACTGATTTCATGCTTGTGTATATGCTATTATCGGGAGCTTTTTCTTTAGATTGTAAGCATGTTTGAGGGGTTGATCTCAAGAGGAAAACACTATTTGTGATGTTGCATTATTCATTTCGTTTTCAGTTTGTGATTTTCCCGGTTGTGTGGCTGGTTTGATGCTTTCACTATCTGTCCATTTTGTGTTTTGGATATTGGAGATAGAATGAAGAGTAGAGATGCTTGAAGGGTGTAGCTGTCATTTAACTTGATTTGGTTTTCTGTATTGAGCCTCATACATTCTAATGGTATTTTGCGCACTTTTTAGCACTTTAAATTGTGCTAAAACAAGTTTTAATTTTCCCGTTTTGAAGCTCAGACATTTTCAACAGCGTTTTGGGCGTTTTTGAGTATTTAAAGTGTTCTTAAGCCTGCTTTAAAAATCTGATTTAATGGCCTTGTGATCAAACTGTGTTTTGGGTGTTTTTGGGGCACTTTAAAGTGTGCCAAAACATGGTTTCTTAAAGTGATTTGATTCCCTATTGAATTAATTGTGTATTGGTCATTTTTTGGGCACTCTAAAGTGTTCCTGAACATGGTTCAAAATTCTGATGTGGTTTTCTATTGATTTAATTGTGTGTTGGTCATTTTTGGGCACTCTGAAGTGTGCAAAAACACGGTTTGAAATTCTGATTTGATTGCCTTTCAGTTAAACTGTGTTTTGGGTATTTTTGACCACTTTAAAATGTGCTTCAACTTTGTTTAAATTCCTGATTTTAACTCCATAGACTTCAATTGTGTTTTTTGCATCTTTAGGCACTTTAAAGTTTGCAAAACCTTTTGAAAAATCTGTTTTGACTCCTGTGAGTTTGTGTTTTTGGATATTTCAAGTGTTCAAATGCGTTATGAAACCATTGGATGTGCTTACTTTAGGAGTGTATCTCCTAGCTTATTTGCATATTATAAATTGTTGTTGTGCATGCTTACTCTCTTAAAACGTGCTTGGTTACATTTTGATGGTGCTATGAAGTTGAGTTGTAGCATGTTCCCTTCCCGTTATCCCTTCTTAACATCTTGACATGAATGATGTGGTGTCAAAATGTGTGAGTGCTTGTTTGCAATTCATTTTCCCTTCAAATGCATTCCTAGTGTTATTGTTCGTAGTGGTGCAATGTTCCATTTGCCTCAATGAATTTGTATTGACATACTTGCTTCTGGCTTAGGGCTTAGAAACATATCTTTTCTGGGAGAGTGCTGAGCTTGGGCATGCGTTTGCGTTTTTTCTTTTGTTTTTATTTGTGTGTGTCTTCTCCTTGTTTGTAGCTAATTGTAATATATGTAAATACAACCACGTGTTTATAACCCCTTCCATTCCTCAAATCAATGGAGTCAAGTGGTGAGGATCTTGTGGTTTTTTATGTCGTGATGTAAATAAAACCAACTAGTTCCTATAATTACATTAATATGAGTTATGACAGATTCCCTTGAGATAAATTTGTGTTTAATTTCTTGCTTCAAGTATGCCTTGTCATAGTAGGCATAGTGTAAAGGGTACCTTGGGTCCAATTGCTTAATTTTGTGTGTTGAGTCTCCGAAATGCACATTAGCTCCAAGAGAAGGGTATTAATGATTATTGATTAGTGCATTTTTTTGGCTGATGATTAATGATTAGTGCATTAGCAGTACAAGTTTGCAGATTTTGTCTTTTCCTTATCTTTCCACCTAGTGTATCACAATTTGCAAAAGACTATTTTAGTTGATCAAAGTGGGAGAACGATATTCTAGAAATCATTTCTTCAATCAATTTCAAATCCTCTTTTAAGAAATTATTGAACTTGTGTTTCTCCTTTTCCAATTTCTATTATGGGACTATGGGAGGTATCTTACGGTATGCAGGTGTTGATAAAGAGCTGTCTTATGAGGAGGTCTTCGTAAATTTAAAACCTGAGGGTGTGCCACCATAAAGTTTCACTAACTGAGATCAATGTCATTTTCTCTTTCATTTATCCTATATAGTCTTGTATAGGCAAAAAAGTTTCCAGACATGGATATGAAATATGAAATGTTCTCTCTTGAAAATCAATTGTAGCTCAAGTGCTTAATCTGTGTCTTCCTTTTATTTTATTTACTCCTGACATTCTCTAATCTTTAATATTTTGTTCTCTGGGTTATTAGGTGATAATTTTGTCTGATGCAAATGGAAGCCAAGTTTTTTCGTTTTCTCAAGATTGTCGGCGTTGGATACAAGGCTAGAGCTGAAAATAATCAAGCTTGTTTTGAAAACCATCATGCTTGTGCCATGTCTCAAAAGTAATCCTTTATCTAGAGATTTTCTATAAGATAAACTTCCGATCTCTTAGAATTGTTTAGTTTTGATCGGTTCATTTTACTTAAAACATATATCAAATCTCATTTTACTACCTTATTTCTTTCTATCTTTCTTGGTGATTTATTTGATCCTTTAGCAGAAAGTAATATACAGAAGTATTGTAATATATTTATGGTCAAAGCTTCACTTTGGTCCCTAATGTTTACTCTAAATTCTGTTTCAGTCTTTAGTGTTTTTTTTGCTCCGTTTTAGTCTCTAACTACTAAATGTAGTTATATATCTTTCGTTTCAAATTCAAATGCAATAAAATCAAACCACAAGTTATTCTTGACGAGTTCTTTCTCTGTTTAGATAGACCTATTGGCAAATAAGGTCTAATCAATCCTAAAAGTAGACTTGTTTCATGAAGTTAGTCATATCTCTTGTTCCAAGCCAAATGTGACAAAATTGAAGCTACGTGTTAATTTTGATTAATTTTTTCTTTATCGTATTAGGTCCGTTAACAAAAGAGGTCAAATAGTTTTCTGAAAGTTAGTATGTATTTTGGCCAAACCTGTTTTCAGAGTATTCTTTGACATCATTTGTAAATCACTTCAATTGGATAGAGAAAAAACTTGTAAGTGTAACTCAGTTCCATTTTGTTGCAATCTTTTTAAGAGAGATATGATTAACTTTATAAAACAAACGGCTCACTATGAGAAGAGAAAGAATTTGTCAAAAATAATTCATAGCTTTGTTTTCGTCATTTTCAGACTTAAAACGAGAGAGATGAGTATATTCAGTAGTTAGAGACCAATCATGTAACTTCTTAAAGACCAGTGGGAAACATTAAAAGGAACAAAAAAACATTAGAGTGTGTTTGGATGAGGTCAGGGTAAGTCGAATTTTTTGAGCCGGGCCAGACTTGAAAAATTTGACTCGGTCCAGTGCGGCCAAAAAAATTCTCAAAAAATTCAGCTTGGGTCAGTTCGGCTTGAAAAATTCAACCCGGTCTGCCTTGGCCCGAAAATTTTACTCGGGTCGTCCCGCCTCGAAAAATTCGAGTCAGTTCGAACTAGGCCAAACTAAAAAATGATATTGACCCCATAGTTTGAGGATCAAAACAGAAAAAAAAATTATTGAGTATCAAAATATAACCAGAAATTTGAATTCAAATGATGGTAATTCAAATTTCTAGTTGGTATCCAAACAAGGTATTTTAAATGCAAAGAATTGAAATCAAGGTAATTCAAATCCCTTGTATTTGAAATGCCATTATCCAAATGCACCCTTAAAGACCAAAATGAGGTTTTGATCTATAGTTTTGGTTTTGTATAAAGAAAAATAGGAAATCAGGATTTAAAGTTTAAACCACTCATTGAATTGTCCAAACTGTAATTTATTAATTTAATTTTGTTTAATTAAATAAAATATTTTTAACTATTCAATTAAGAATTATTTTAAATTGATGTGAACTGTTGGATTAAATTGATGTAATTAATATTTTCTTTCTACCATGATTGGTTATAAAAAAAAAATTTGTTACCCATCAAATATTGATTGAAAATTCTTATGACAAACATACCCTAAACTTTACCTAAATTTTGTCCAATTAAGTTCCACGTCCATAAACATAACACACATTCAGAACAGTAAAATTGTTATACAATTCCCAAGAATACATCAATGCTTCTCTGAAATCGAACTTACCACAAAAATCTTTCCTTGGATGAAATACTCGTTTAATCTAAGAACAAAATGCCCTTTAGTCCACTTTTTAGTCCAAGGATGAAATACTTATTTTAATCTAAAGAACTAAATACTCTTTTTGTTCCTTAAATAGAATTTTGTCCTTTCAAGAGACTAAAAGGTTAATAGACTTATTCATTAAGGACTAAAAAATAATTTTCCTCAAAATCAAACTGACTATCTCTTCCTCAAAAGCTTCATGGAATTTTAACTTCAAAAGAGATGAATCTGAAAGTGAGAATGAACAATGCAGGAAGACGCAGAGCAGGATCAAGATAAGCTAAGAACAGATAAAACATGAAGATTGTGAGGGACATGAGTTAAACTAAGATTAAACAGACTTGGGATTAGACGAGAGAGAATTTTGCAAATTACACTTGAGTGGAATTGTAAGTTCTGTCTGACAAAAGAAATACCTACTAAAATTATCATATATCAGTATTTTCTGTCCTAACAGTTTTATTGCTACCCTAATACTATTTTAACTTCTAAATTTACTTCTTCTGAACACAACTTTAATCAACACTTTCACATGTTGGGGGTCATGATTAAGTAGTCCTAAGTTTTGGTGTTCATGAATCATAAGGCATGGCCAATACGACATTAGAGTAGAAAAGAACAAAAACAAAACAAAATAAGAAACCAAGCAAAGTTTTTTTTTATTTTTTTCCTCAAGCCATATATTACAAGTTCAAATCCCATGTCTTCTTCCATACTGAAAAGTAAAAACATCGCAAAGGCTGTTCGAGACACACCACAGAAGCATAAATTTCCCAGTAAACTAAACAGTTCAGAGAAACTACAAATTTCTAAGGCCCATATACAGAGAACATCAGCTATAGCAGCCCTCCAAAATTTGGATGGGTACTACCTAGCTTCTAAACATACTTTCCTCCCTCTTGCATGCTTGGTAATTCCTGCAATCAATAGTCAATACTGTCACTTCAGCACTAAAATACATTGATGGAATACACAGGAATTGAGAATTAGTTGAATAAGAGATTTTTTGTTTAAAGTGTATTGAATCACAAAGATCATGTAATTTCTTGAGGAAAGATATATGCCACCGGGGGTTAGTTAATACCAATACAGCTAGGCCACATGTTAATGACCCCTTAATTATTATTATTATTATTATTATTATTATTATTATTATTATTATCGTAATTGTTATTATTGTTCTTTTCTTTCTCTTATATATAAGGTTCGAAGGACCAACGTGTTATGGCAGCATATTACAAAGATTACATACTAACCTTCACAATATTCCATTGTTCCCCTCTAGCCTCTAACTTTTTTCCATTGGTCCAATAGAATGGATACTCCTTCTTGCAAAGTTGCCCTCCTATCCTCAGCATAGTTCCACAATTCAGAGATTATATACCGCCCACTTGGATTATATTCATTTATCTCAGTCAAAGCTGCTACCACAGCCTCATATGCACCGTGTCCCATATCTTTTCTCAGAGACTTCAGTTTTTCATCATCATCATTGATGATTTCCTGAAATGAAAATATGTGAAGAAAGATAAGTATTCACTTTTTTCTTTCTTTCTGGTCTGAGACAGATATGTCAGTATAATAGCTAATAATATAAGTTTGACCAGGACAAACAGATACATAAATTATGCAATATATAGTAAAGATAATATGAATCTGTAAATCATCCCATAAATAAAATTGATATTAAATTAAAAATATAGTCTTAAAGCGTATCAAACCTAACAGGGTTGTGACAAATAGATAAAGCTGAAAACTAAAGGTGCTTTGGTCCTGTTTGAAACGATTAAAGGAACAATGAACCAAGCTGACAAGTCAATCCTGTCATGACAAAATTGCAAAGATCTCCTGATGTGCTTCGCTAAATACACACCAGCTTCATCATAGTTTATTAGAGAGGCAATACATAGAAGGTAACATTCTGGTTTTCATGTTGTCCAGAGAAAAGACAAAATATCCTATTATTTTGTTAAAAGCACCATTATCATTTCCATAACTTACATAGAACAACTGAATCTATGTAATTGGGATGCAAGGGCCAGGATTGCAGTCATCACAACTCATTCAAGGTCCACGAAAATTTCTGTGTTATGCTTGTTTGCCTCCTATAATTTTCTGTCTTTACGAGGAATTTCCAGTTAGGGATCATCCTTTCTTTATTTTTTATTCCTATCTTTATAGTTTATCCCTTTCCTTTTCAGACACATTTATAGACTGCCCTGAGAATATCCTTCTTTCTTAAAGAACTTATATTCTCCTGAAACTCCTGATAAAATTCCATCCAATTACTATGTCGTACTATGTGGAATTACATACCCTGCAGCCTATTCCTTTATTATAAAAAAAAAAAATCCATACAAATCATCCAGTAGCATACAGCATGAACATCCTGGGCTAGCCTAGAACAATGCATTTGATAGCTTGAGGATCCAACTTTCTCAAATGCAGGCTGTGAGCAAGAACAAAAATAGTGCACCCAAATACCCTAGGTGTATTGATGTATTCTCTGATGCAAGTTGGGCTAGATCTCTCACTGATATGAAATCAACATCGAGATACTGTACTTATGTTTGGAGCAACTTGGTGACATAGAGAGGTAAGAAACAACAGGTGGTCGCAAGGAGCAAAGCTCAACGCTTTGGCCCACGGAATTTTTGAAGGCCTATCATTAAGAATGCTATTGGAAGAACTACAACTCTAGTTAATCCTATAAAATTGGGAAGTGATTTCCAAAGCGCCATAAGTATGACGAAGAACCCCATTCATCAAGACAACACTAAAAATGTGGAGATTGATCGTCTTAAAATTATGCTGCTACTAAGAGTCTTATTCTATCTCTAGAGAATTCATGACTGCTTTCAATCCGTGCAAAACTTCATCAAAACTTACAGACATGAATCCTAAAGCTAAAGTATAAGCATAACAAAAATCCTTATATAGGTTGATAACCCATATTTTGGAGACAAATACTTATTATCCAATATCTAGATACCCAAATTATTGAGATCAAAGCCTCCTTATACTCTTTTTCAGTCACCAAGGATATTCATTATCTTTTCACTAGAGTACAGCCTATGGATAAAGGCAAAGCCCAAAACAGCATAAACTAAATAACTTCAGGCTCAAAAATGATATCGAGCAATGTTGACAATGGGGCATAACAGGTGCCATTGGAAGCATGGAAGCCATTTTAAAAAATATCAAGCACATGTTCGAAGCACATTTTAAGAGAGAATACAAGGTAGAAAAACGAAAATCATAATAGGGGAAAAAAGGGTCTTCTGGTTAGCAGTTGAAAAAGATTACTCTCAAGTGACTGACGATTTTGGCCAGATTTGTGATGAATTCAGGAAGAAGCCTAAAATAATGAAGATACCTCTCTATGTTGTGGAATTTTGAGCATGTTAAGAATCAAGAATGACTGAATAAGTGTTCTATAGTTTTTTCTTCAAACTTACCTATAATTTGACAGAGACTCACAAGAAACATTTGCCTAAAAAACTAGGAATCCCAATGCTGGAAGCAGAGAAAATTGGAAATTGAGAAGAAAAAATGGCTTGCCAGTAATATTCATCATGGCAGACACAACAGCTGTGAGCTGCCATTTTCAGAGCCTCCAGGCACATTGCATATGGCATAGCACTACCATATTTAAAGTGGAAAGCCCCTTTGCCACAGCTAACCAGACCATCCCACCATGGATGCTGCCACTGACAACACTGACAAATCTAAACAATTTCTCATTATGTGTTATGTTCTATTTCTCCCCAAAATATATATATATATATACATATATATATTATTTTTTTTAAAAGAACGAAATTGTATCTTAACAGCTGGGTTGCAATTTGCATATCAGGTCATGATGAACCCACATTGTCCCAGAGAACATTTGACACTTTCTGACTCTTAATATTGTTAAATTTTCCACATTGGCTCAAATCATTCTGATGCATGCAATTCATGGCTGATTCAGGATTCCCTCCAATTCAACCATATCCAGATATTTAGGTTAGTGACTCTGCCAATCATAGGATTCAAATCACAAATCCTATGATTTTAACTCGTATGAATTTCAGAGGTTCCATGCACCATGAGAATTTTAAAGTGGAGAGAACCTTTACTACCATGCCATTCTGCCATGGATGCTGCCATTGGCAACACCGGAATGAAGCAGGAAATTTTAGATCTATGAATTTGACAATTGTGCACCTTATGTTTCCCCTCAGCCGTAGGGGTAATTTTGAATGGATGCCATTCTGGATCCTTCAAATACTCTTCCCACACGGAACAAAGGTAAGAAGCTTTCTCTTCTGCCATCTCCTCACTATATTTTTGCTTCATAGCTTCAAAAAATGGTGTAGTATCAAGTTCTCCCATTCTTTTTACACGAATCTTGCCACGAGAATCGAATACTTCTTTAATACCCTGCCAGAGAGGACACCATCAATCACTAGAACATGCCAGCAATAGTTGAGAGTAAAATATTAAAGACAGCATCAAAATTAAAGTAATGACTTCTTAGCATAGAGTCCCCAAGTTAAAGTTGTCACGTCATACAACAGACATGAGCAACAAATACGAGCATAATTACAGTTAAAAGCACTTCGTAGATAACCTTACAAGTCATTATTTTCTGCATAACCAGATGGACCCATACATTAACAAAAAGTATATATAAATAATTGGGTAATATATTACAATTAGAAGAAATATCAAGACTTCACATTAGTCACTTTGTTATTGATTCCTCAACCACTAAAAGAAATAATATGAAATGTTTTAAATGAAAAAATAAACTATCACAGAAATAAGTGATTTTGTAACATCATAAGTTAACTTAAAAGAACTTTTCTTGGAAAGCGATTTCCTAAATCAAATTAATTTATATTTAACCATTGACTACCTGAATTTGATAGATTTTTCCTAAAGAACAGACATGTTGGCAAGGATTTCTGAGATTCATAAATCAACTAAAGTCTACCACTAATCGCATTCTTAAAAAGGCAAAAATCCACTCAATTTTGAACAAGAAAGACAATTTTAACCGGGATAAACTCAATGAATCAGAAAAATGGAGACAAAAAATACATCCATGATACTCACATCAATCAGTTCGTGGCGAGCATCCTGCAGCTCATCATTGCTCTTTCGCTCTTTAATAATAAGCATTTGGTTCAATGTATCTAACTCTTCAAGTGACTGCTCTTTATCTCTTATTTTCTTAAGTAAAGAATCCACCTTCTTCAGAACCTCTGCATCTCCACCATCTTCCATGTGCTCTACAACACTTAATGTTCCTTTTAGTTGTTGAATCTCCAGTTCCAATTTTTGTTTCATATCCAGTTGTTTTTCAAGTTGAATAATTTTAGCGTGCAGTTGCTCTTTTTGCCTCTGGATAAAATTGATAGTTAAGTAGCATCAGTAACCTTCTATTCTGATGCTGGAATTTGAAAGTTTTGGTCATTAACAATATTTAAAATTAGGTAAGAGACCTTTTGCTCTTCAGCCAATTTAAAAACATTTTCATCAGCTTTCTGTTGCTCCAGAGCAGCCAACTGAAGGGAGCTATTTTTTGTTGCATTCTGAAAAGACAATAAGGAGCAGCAATGTCAAACAAAGCCTTCTACAACAGAAAAATACATAATGACAAACTTTCGGTTGATACTTGATATCACCCTTGGACAACATGTTTAGGAGATGGAGCAACAATGACAATGAAAAAAGAAATACCTCCTCAATCTCTTCTGCCAACTTTTTTCTTTCACTTTCATTGTGGGCCTCACGCTTTTCCAATTCAATTCCCCGCAAGTCAAGCTCCCTTTTCTGAGATTCCAATTGTAACTTAAGCCTTTCATGATCGTTAAAGATCCTTTGAAAGTGATCCCTTCCACTAGACTGTATTTTCTTTATTTCTAATTGAGAGCAATCAATCATTGCATAAAACGGTCTCATTAGAAAAGCTCAACATCGTTTATAAATAATCAGTTGTTAGAAACACAATGTAGTTATCCAAGCATATTATTCTTATTCAACAAGTGGATAAATGATTAGAAACAAACTCATGAAATACTAACAGCCACACTAACATAAACCCCACCATTCAATTTAAGTCTATAAATATAAACTTTATGATCATTTTCAAAAAAATACCTTCATTATAAGATTGAATGAGCTTATCTGTTTCTCCCATCGCAGTTTTCGTGCGGAGTGCGGTCTCATTACATCTTTTTTCCATCTCCTTTAGGTGCTCTTTCTTGACCTCAATAATGTTTTCCAAGTTTGACCTCAATAATTCCTGCCTTCGGGCTTCTTCTTCTTGTAGTTCAGATATGGTTTTGATATCTCCCATCTTCTGCAAGTTTTCGCCAATAATATTGTTCTTCTTGTAGTCATCACTACGGGCAACCCATCCATAAAGACCAGACTTAGGCTCATTATCAACCTTCCAATTCTTCTTCCCATGTTGTTCAGATTCATAATATCGTTCAAATGCCAATGCATTATTCAAGCCTTTCCAATCTTTATGGAATTCCACAAGGGCCGTTCCAGAATGACCTCGAAAATTCCACAAAGGGTTTACCCTAATAGGGTTAAAACCCTTTTCTCTATACTCATTCCTCAGCTTCGATCCACTTGCGCCTACACAACGTCCATCTTCTAAACGTGTAGTGGGAATATTAACTACAATGCCAATCCAAGGCCAAACAAACTTCTCATCTTGATCAGAAGAATCATCATCTTCAATTTTTGACGGACCATCCTCACATTTTGACGAATCACCATCGACACGTTTTGATGAGTCACCACCATCCACAGTCACAAGATCTTTTTCTAAATATTTCGCTAAAGCCAAATGATTAGCCTTATCTCTTGCAGTTCTCTTATTCGAAGAGCTTTGACCCACTCCAGATGCATGTTGCAACAGTTCTTGGTAAAGGTAATCTCGTTTTCTCTTCTTCGAAGGACAGTAAGGACAATTGAAGCCCTCATCAGAGATTCGCACATTGTGACTTCCATTTTTGAGTTCTTCGTAAGATTTTTCTTCGTACTCGCTCATTTCAGATTCGCTTATATCAGTATCCTCATCTGAACCCATTTCGATTTCCCCTCGGCTTAGTTGTATATTACCTGAAAAACAAAAAACAAAACACAATGTTAGTTGCTTCTTGTGTTGCTATGGCGTCAATTTTTGCACTGCATTGAGCAGAAAGAGAGGAGATATCATCGTACGGCAATTTGGGCCTTGGGGAATAGATGATGACTGAATAACTGATGAGTGAGAAGAGACCTAGAGAATATAGCAATATACCATAGACAATGAGGGTAGTTGCATATTTTTTGTTCTTCTGTTTTTAATTAATTACTCTGCAAATTTCAATGTATGACTATGGAATTGACCACCTAGGAGATAGTATTTGATGGTTGGATTGGATTGACTTGTTTTTAAATGAGCTAACTTTTTTAAAGCCCAACTTTTATTTTTGATATATAGCAAACTGATCAAATCCATTTACTTTTTTTTTTTTGTATGGGTTGGTAGGTTAACTAGCAAACTGATCAAATCCATTTATTTTTTTTTAAAATATTATATAAGCATGAAGCCCATTAGATTACAAAATTGGGTATGCATTGATGAGATACTTACGGATAACTTTAAAAGGTTTCAATTAAAAGTTTATTTTAATGATAACATAATTAATATATATAATTTATTAATATTATTTGATTTGTTTTTATATGATTAATTCATTTTGTCAAATAACTAAAATCTTGTTTATCTCAATTAATTTCTTATTTATTTTGATTAAAGCATGACTCATTTACAATCACGTTTGCTCACATTAATGTCATAATTATATCCATACAATTTTGGGTATGTGAGAGTTCCTTATATTTCGTGTATGACTACACCAACGTTTCCAGTACATTAATTATTTGTATCTATTATCGCCGTAATTTTTTCCATTTATCTATTATATAATAGATTAGTTATAGGAGTACGCCTATGCAACTAAGCCACCATTTACCTATACATGTATTATTGAATTAAGATCATCTGAATGCCATGGCTAACTCATTTGACCGTGCTAGCTCGATTGGACCCATCCTAACCCAAGGTAAATTTAAAATCAAGGTTCGTGTCGTTCGACTTTGGTCTCTTCGACCATACGGAAACGACCTTAAGCTGGAAACAAAGGGAAGTATGGAAATGGTTTTATACGATCGCGAGGTCAGGCCTAAATTTTATTTAATTCGTTGTGTACAACTTATATATGTTTCATGCAATTATTTATTTCATTCGACTCATTATTGCAGAATGCGACAATTGGAGCAACCGTGAAAAGTCTATTCATGAAAAAAAAAATTCAAAAACTCAATCAAAGAAGGATTTGTATACATCATGTCAAGGAAGCACGGACGTGCCATTTTCATGGCGAGTCGGTGTGGCTGACACGTTTGTCAGACACGTGTCTCGGCATGTTATGGCAGTTCAGCGATTTCCAACAAGTCTGACATGGCTTGGACACGATGTGAAATGGCTTGAACACGACTACAACCCAGTTTCGACCCAAGTTCACCTAAAATTCTTATTTTTTTTTTTTAACTTAAAGAGCCATTTTCATATCTATTCTCTAAGATATAATAAGGAGAAGCAAGCCTCAAATCATGCCACATGGCTCCTACATGGCATGGGGCCCACCAACGAATTTGGAAATACTAATGTGTTTTCATGACGTGTCTCCTATATGGCATATTTGATACCACTAATTGCATGACACGTGGAATTTAGCTTAAAATTATATACGTATTGCCATGTGGAAATTATAAAATTAAATTAAATATGCCATTAATTTTGCGGCTGGATAATAGATTGATTCACATAATTGTTAATTGATTCCATTTATAGTAATCCTAAAAGCATGATTAGAAATCACATCCATGATTTTTGGAGTTGAGTATCATAGACTAATTACCATGACTAGGGTTTAGGGGTTATTTATGGACCAATTTTAAGCATGTTATTTCATGAAATTATCATAAATATAAAATTATTTATTATATTAATTTGTAATTTGTTTATATAATAATAATTTCTATATTTTGATATACTACAATTGACGAATTTGGAAATGCAATTAATTTGATTATATGGTATCTCTAAATAATCAATTAAATTAGTGTATCTATTCTCTATGATATAATAAGGAGAAACATACTCAATTTCTTGCCACATGGCTCTTACATGGCATGGGGGCCACTGACTAATCTGACATGGCTCCTGCATGGCATAATTGTAACCACTAAATGATTGCCAATTGGACTGCGTGTGACACTTGGATTTATTTTGCCAACTAGACTTTTCATAATTATTGCAGCCCAATTTCGAATTTAATATGATTGGCAATCAAATTAAATTAATTTTAGCATTTTTAGCAATCAATTAAATATATGGTAGAGTGTTTTGTTGTTATTTTAGGTTTAATTGAAAAATCAATATTAAGATATGTGAGCCAGCAAGGTAAATTCGAACTAATGTCAATTAGTAGTTAATTGACATATCAATCATTCCTTAAAATCAAAAATTAAAAATAAAACTAATTATTCGATTTCCTTCAATTCCGGAATTAATAAGTTAATTAGTAAATATATATATATATATATAATAATTATAAAGTAGACCTATTGAAATTATTATGCCCAGATTATTCTAATTTTGTGATTAGGTTACATGATTTTCTCCAATCATAAATTCAAATTAATATGCATTATTTTAGAATATCTTTTTCAAATTCAAATTTTAATTTTATGATATCCACTATATAATATCTCTAATTTAGGCTGGAATTTTTCCTTATATATACTTCTTCAGTTATAGTTCATTTCTACCATTCTCACGTTTTTTTTTTTTTCTCTGATTCAGGTTTTCTCTTTTGTTCTTCAGCAAGAGTAAATGATCAAGAATAATGCGTTTGAGGGACTCTTCTGTTTTTAAACTGTGCACGAAATTGAGTAAGTATTTTGTGATTTTTATTTTCAGAATTGGTACGAATTTTGCAAGTTGCATCTACTACTTTCTATTTCTATTTATTTTTTCAGAAAAATGCTATTTTGCTATAGAAAATGACTGCAACATAAATCAAGAGGTATCCTTCTCTCATTGAAATTGTAGACACAAACAAAATACTTTTCATTATCCTCACTTCTATTTCACATTTCTTGGATCAGAAAAAATGCTCAAGGATGTCTCCTTGCAAATACTCAAGGATTTATTTTGAGCAAGGAAGCAATCAAAAGATGGAAGCACGACATTTGCAATTGTGGTGCAATTTTTGAAGATTATTAGGGTAGCCAACCAGCCATAAGTATTTTTTTTTTTGCCTTGATAGACATGAGTCTATGTGTTTAGGTCTTTATAATATTTTAGAGTTCTTTTCTTTTCCTTTCATATTAAACGTAAGCTTTTTTGTACGTTGAAAGTTGTATTGAATTTTATCATTATCTAATGAAGAAATTATTCAAGGGTACTCACAAGTCTATACATGTTCATTTGTGATTCAATCATTTGTGACCCTTTGAATTAATTTTGATTCTAAATTTCAGTGTATATAATATTAATAGTAATAATAATTAAAATTTAGCCTTTCTCTCTTGAATCTTTACCAAACTCAAATTGGATCATAATACCAGTTGGATACTTGGATCATATTTATATATATATACACACATATAATTCTAATGTTATGAAGCCTTTCGTGTATATGGTCTTCAAACACATGAATTCCAATTGATCTAAAATTAAGAAGAAAAAAAAGGCCAAACAAATTTGGCATCTTGATTACCTTTTTTAGAAAAACAAAATCTGAAAATAACATGTATTTGTTGTTGAAAATATTTATATGCCTAAGTAATAAACTTAAATCATTAATAATATTCAACCAAAAAAATATTGTTGATATTGCATGAAAAATTAAATTTTAAACTTATTATTAAATAAATTTTAAAACCAAAATATGCTTCTTTTAACATTTTCTAAATATAATTACTCTAATACTAGGGAAAAATTAATTTAAATTTAAGTTAGTAATAAAAATTTAAGTTTTTTTCTATAATTTTGAAATTAATCAACATTAAAGATGCTAAATTTGTGGACAACTTAATGTCATATCATTACTACAAAATAAATTGTCATAACTATTATTGCATTTTTAAAAGTCATAGTGTTATTTTGCCTAAAATTATTTATTTTTATTATAACAATAATAATATCTTATCATTAATAAATTATTTTTTGTGTTTCTCTTGGAGAGTATGACTTTTTAAAAGTCATAATTGGAATTTTAAAATTTATAATATTATTTATCCTAAAAGATGAATAATATGTTATAATTTATTTTTCATGTTTCTCTTGGAGAGTATGACTTTCTTTTTTTCTATTTCAAATCTGGTCCAAATATGAATTTCCAATTTAACTGAATAGTAATATTAACATTAAAAAAAAAGTTCAATAACTATTTTTCACATAATAATAGAAAATCATAGTGATAGCTTAGAGTTTATTATGTTTATAATTTAGTAGCAACAAAATTGAAAAAAAAAAAGGTGTCCAAAACTTAGCCAAATTAATTCTAATAAATGTAAATAGTAAATACACATATTAAAGCATGCAAATTAATTCTAATAAATGTCATATAAAAGTAATGGCAATGCAAATTTAACTATATATAGCAAATTTACAAATTGAACTCACAAATTTGACTATATATAAAAGTAATTTCTTTCCTTTATCATTTTGAAAAGAAAAAACGTGTCAAATCAACCCTTTTTTGAGAATTCAATCAAACCATGGTAGCAATTAATATACCAATGGTGATCTTTCTATTGTTTTATGCTTTAATTAAATAGAGAAAAGAAAAATCATGGTTAATTGTCTTCGGCACTTATATATTTGATAGTAAGAAGTTAAAAATATCTTTTTTAATTTTAACTTGGTTAAATAAGAAAGTTTCTTAATTAAGTAATTAAATGAAGATTAAATTCTTGCTTTTGTCTAATAAAATCAAATATTGTATGAATGTCTTTTAGGAAAAAAAAAAATTGAATCAACTAACGATTTGGTCTCCAAAAGACCATTGAGCAGACAACTCAGTCCCTAAGGAGGCGTTTGGTTCACGGATTGGAAAAATAGTCGCGAGATTATGAGCTCGGAATTAGAGTAATCCCGCGTTTGGTACGCGGATTGAAAAATTAGTCTCAGGAATAGCATAATTTCCTAAAATAGCTATTTTTTAATCCCATCCTAGGGGGTGGGATTAGTCTAATCCCATAGCAGGACCCTTTTTGTTAACAGAGCAAATCACATGCCCTTATTTGACACTTTTTAAACCACGGGGACCCTTTCTGAAAATGGGCCAAACCACAGAAACCTTCTGTGTAATTTACTCTAAAATTTAATCAAGGTCAAATTAAACATTTGATCCATTTAGTTTTATTAAAATTATAATTTCATCCCTATACTGTAATTACATATGATTTAATCCTTATATTTTCATAATGACGACAATTCAATCCACACATACTGTTATAACATTATTATTCAAATGAGTGACAATCAAAATTATTAAAAGAATACATGTGGCATTTGATGAGTCATCTAAAAATGTCACATGCTACCATGCTACCATATGTAATATAATAAGATTAAAAATAAAACTCATAGACAATTAATTAAAGTCCTAACGTGATTAGTTTTAAGATCAAGGTCTCAATCAAAATTATTTTAATTCTTGATCAAGAAATTACCAATTTAACATCTCTGATATTATAATAACAAGAATCACATTGAATACATTATTATTCTGAAATTGCTAGAAATAACAATACCTTTAGTCATCCGGGTTTATTGTCATTACTCAATTTGTTAATTGCTCCAAAACTTTTACCATTAGTGTTGAATTGTCAATTGAGATGAAGTTTGCATCAAATACTGCATCTTATTAAATGTTTCCGTAGTAACACTATTAATTAACATAATCTATTTTATTGAAATTATTTTAAATTTTTAAGAATGATCTTTACGTAATCAAAGCTCTTTTTCATTAACACCTAAATATGTGATGAACATATTAATGAGTAAACTACCAAATTGGTCCCTGGATTATTGGCTCGCTGACAGATTGGTCCCCGAATTTAGGAAATTAAAAAATAGGTCCCCAAATTTTTCTAACGAGTCAAATAGGTCCCCAAATTTTTCTAACGTTAGTCAAATAGGTCCCCGAATAACATGCACAGAAGGACCTATTTGATAAAAGTTAGAAAAATTCGGGGACCTATTTGTCAATTTCCTAAATTCAGGGACCAATCTGTCAGTGAGTCAATAATCCAGGGACCAATTTAGTAGTTTACTCATATATTAATTTAAAGCACTCAATGAATAGTAAGAAATAAACCAACTTACATCGTAAATTGAGATTATTTATAAGGGTAAATTACACATTGGTACCCTGTTCTATGGACTGATTTCACTTTGGTTCCATGTTCTTTCAAAAGTGACACTTTGACACCTTATTCTTTCGAAAGTGACATTTTGGTACCCTGTTATTTGCACCGTGAACACTTTGGTATCC
>QANZ01049030.1:0-19135 GCA_003254925.1 Chamaecrista fasciculata
TTATATTGTCTCAATATAAAAAAAAATTAAACATAAAAAAGGGTTTGAGAGAAATTAGATTTTAATCTAAATTCGTCATGACTAAAATCATTCATCACAAATCAATTAATCTGATTTTGGTTATGATCAATTAAGACCATTATCTTCTTTTTCTCAAACAAAAAAAAAACATTTTTACATTCCGAACTACGTGGACTTTGATCCCTAACCGGGTACGTAGGCTTTAGGCTTTGCCTGAGTCAAGTCCAATCCTGTAAATATTTGTGTTTGTTTCCTTTTGTTTATTTTATTTTAATTTTGTCTTATTCATATTTTTGTGTGATTTTTTTTTATCTAATTTCTTATGATGATTAATCTTAAATTGTAAGGCCATTTAATTTTTATATAATTATTTTAGGGTAACCGTCCTTTGGGATGGGTGTTGTGGGGTGCCTAACACCTTCCCCATGACTCAACTGACTCCCGAACTCGTCTTTGGTTTGAGACCAATATTTTGCCTTATCCACCTTTTTTCAAGATATTTTCATAAAAATAGTTTTCCAAGTTTTTTCTTAAAAATTTGGTGGCGACTCCTTTTTCAAAGTCATAAACGACATTTTCCTCCGGAATGTCAGGCGTGACAAGACCACAAGAATATTATCAATGATAGATCTTCTTTTGGCGAAGGCATTTTGGAAAGGCCTAATGATGTCTGAAATAAATTCCTGCAACCTATTTGTTAGAGTTTTGGATATGACCTTGTAGGCAACTTTACAGAGGCTTATAGGTCTAAAATCCTTGTAGCTTATTTGTTCACTTCATTTGGGGATTAGAACAATAGTTGAGTGGTTAAGCTCCTTGAGCATATGGCCTGAGTGGAGGAAAGAGGAAACCAACTGGATCAGATCATTTCCTAAAACAGGCCAGAATTCCTGAAAGAAAATAGCCGGGAAACCATTAGGTCCTAGTGCCTTGTGACCATCCATTTGGAAGAGAGCACTCTCAATCTCGAACCGAGTGAAAGGTCTATTCAAGATGTCTAATTGTTGTTGGGTTAATTTGGGAATGCATGCGCTCTGTATGATATTAAGGCATTGATTGGTGTTAAACTCTGTCTGGTTATGGAAAAGGTTGACAAAATGGTCCTTAATTAGATTCATCACGTTGTGTTTGCCTTGGACCCATGTTCCATTAGAGTCTTGTAGTGTCAGGATTTTGGCTCAGGTTCTCCTGTTTCTGACCACTGAGTGGAAAAACTTCGTGTTTCGATCACCATTCACGAGCCACATCTTTTTTGCTCTTTGAGCCCAAAAAATCTGTTCACGGTTCAGAAGGAATTCAAGTCTCTTCCTGTTAATCAGTTCTTGCTGGTGATCCTTGGGGTCCTGTCTTAGAGAAGCGCTGGCCTGAATCTCGCGTAAATCCTTCTCTATTTGAATGATTTGGGTTTTGATGTTTCCCACTTGGTTCTTGTTCCAATCCGCAAGAGCCGTTCCGGTGGACTTAATTTTCCTAACAAATTTGAACTCAGTGGATCCATTTGAGATGTTGTTGTCCCAAACATTTTTAACAATGGAGGTGCAGTCGCTTTGTCATAGCCACATGGCTTCAAATTTGAAGCATCTTCTTTTTTTATCATGAGTAGAATCAGGGTGTAGAATGAGCGGTGAGTGATCCGAAGCTGCCCTAGGGAGGACTTCAATGAAAGAATGAGGGAATGTGTCCATCCACCAATCATTACACCATCTTCTATCAAGCTTGTCTTGTAAATTCTCATCATTTTCCCGATTATTTAACCAAGTGAATTGATTTCCAGCCATAGTTAATTCAGTCCAATTTTTGCAATTGAGAAGATCAATTGGTCTACTAGCTCCACGAATTCTTGAACTGCCACTACTCTTTTCATGACTATGAAGAACTTCATTAAAATCCCCTATCATTATCCAAGGGTCAGGGGGGTCGGGTAGTGTTTCAAGGAAGTCCCAAAGTTTAAATCTTAATTGTTGTTTTGGGGAACCATATATGTTGGTGATCATGACTTTAAAATTGTTGGGCCACACAAGATAACCATGAATCCAGTTTACTGAGGCATTGATTACATCAAACTTTAGTGGGTCATTCCAAAATATTGCTAAACCCCCACTACGACCTACTGGATCGATACAAAAGTAAGAACTAAAATTTAAAAACTTAGCTAATGACTGGATTTTTTTCCTCGGTACATAAAGATTCTTGTAAACAAACAAAATTAGGGTCATGCAATTGGCAAAGTAGCTTGAGTCTTCGTCTTGTCGAGGCTTTGCCACATCCTCGACAATTCCAGCTGAGAAGCTTCATGGTTGTTTGGGGGGTTGATTTGGTTCAACCACCCTGAAATCGATGTGAAAGTTGAAAAGTTTGACAATTAGTTCCTCCATGACTTGATTGTCTTCCACTGCTTCATCTGTGCTTTCTTCAGAGTCACTTGTTTTGTTTTTCTTCAAAGGCCTATCGTCATCACTGGCTTCTGCTGAGCTATCATCAGTATCGCTCGTGTTGCCCCCCCTTGTTGGCTTGGCATCTTGCCTTTCCTCACGTTCGATGATGGTCAAAGCCTTACGCTTCTTAGGAGGGATCGATTTAAATGGGTCCCAGTCATGCGTAACCACCATTTTCATTTTCTTTTTCCAACTTTCCATGCTATAATCTTCAGAGATGGGGTCATGGCGGCGTTTTAGTCCCCTCTCCTCATGGTGCACATCAATGTTAATGGGGTTCCAGTGGTGGCCAGTAGGAATGATTTGCATGTCAGATATACTTTGGACTTCTTGGCGCATGGGATTAATGTTGTGAGCGATGAATTCCCATAACTTTCTCTGCAAAGCCATTATTTGAGGGTTGATGGTGATAAAGAAACTAAGGACCTCCGAAGGTACTCCGTTAGCACAGCCTCGTGGCTCTGTTTGTTGGGAAGAAAACAGAGCATGATTTCGTGGCTGTTGTCTTAGTGGTGGCAGTTCTTGTATTGTGCCAATCGTCATACTCTCTTCATCCTTGTTTGTCCCACTCGCACCAGATGACCCCACTTCTCCTTCAAAGCTGGGAGTTGGAATGAAAGGAATAGTAGCAAGGGGAGAAAGCTCGATTCTGTTATTATGCATTCACTCCCATTTTCAGTCATGTCCACTGGGTGAAATGTGGGATCCCATGAAACTTGTCCATTGCAAAGAAAAAGTTCGTCAGCCCCCATATCAACCCAACAGAGTTCATTTCCTTGGTCCGCAAGAGGCAGCCCCGAAGAAGGATCTCCGTCAAGCACCATTCTTGGAAGAGGAAAGATATGTTTGGGGGGCGTTCTGTAGAAACGTTCAGCGTATTGCCTCAACTCAGGGTCAATTTCTATTGTTTCCATTTCCTCTTCACTAACAAGGGTTCTGTTGTCTGTATCTAGGGGCAGCGGTAGCATGGTATGTTTTTCAAAGTCGGACATAATCGAGTTTCAAATTTTGTGAATTTAGACTTAATTCGGTGCATATTGAGATATTCCAATTTATTTTTTATTTTTTTACTACATGTATTTACATTTTTAATTAATTTTTTTATTGTAGAGAATATATAAAATATGTATGTATTATTTTTCTATTAATTACATATTAAAAAGTACATAAGTTATAAATTTAATCACAATTAAATTAATATTCTATTAATGAATAAATCAATTAAATATTTTTTTTAATATAAAANATTAATGAAAACTGAACGCCCAAATTGACCACAGAATATTTTCAATTATTATTACTATTTTTCATTTTTTTAGAAGTATTATTATTTAGTATTCTTTCTAGATATATTTTTTTAGTAAAAAAAAGTTTAAGTGAATTAACTCTTAGGGATTTAATTATCATAATCAAGGCATGTCTTTAAACTCAATAAATATTTATAAGGTATTTATTATTAACTGATTATCAAAAAATATTAGGAGATATATAATAATATAAATATAATATAAATATGTGTTCTTTTTTTGACGAATATAAATATGTGTTCAAACATATTCTTTTAAAATTTATTTCAGTCTAGATACTCAACATCAATTATCGAGTCATTACAAAAATAGATTCCTCTTGCAACTTTTTGAGTACTCTAAACTCTAAAGCTATTAAAATAATATATTCTAATTAATTATTGAATTGAGATTATATACAATATAGGGGTAAGAGTAAACGACTGATCATACAAGCAATTAATGAATCTTTAGAACGCAAATTAAATTTGATATTGAATCTTTTTAATATTTTTTCAATAAAGATAATATCAATTTTTTTATATATCAGCTCGTTTGCGAATTGATATCACTAAAAAAACAAATTATAAAGAATTATATACAGATTTGAATAGAAAAGAATATGAACAGAAATAAATTGGAGGAACACATGGTAAGATCATAAAGAATCGAAGAAAAGCATGAGATTATATATCTATCAAGTTTCTTTTTTCATAGAAATATATCTATCAAGTTAAAATTTAAATTTTAGTTATTATATAAAAGATTCTTAAATTTTTTTTTTAAAAAAAAGGCTAAAGTGGAATTTTAGTCATTTATTTTAGGCTAAGTTGCAGCTTACAATCTAGTCTTTTATCTTTTTTTCCTTGCAATTTATCCTCTTTTCCAAAAGTTTCACACTAAATGGGGTTATATCTATCATATTTTAAGTTTAAATTTGACGAGTGTTAAGTTATATGTTACTTTTAATGAGTCATTTCTTTGTTTAGTCGAGGCTATCAACAAATAAGGTCAAATTAGGTTTTAAAAGTAGGTTTTCTCGTTTCATAGTCAAACGAGTGAAGTTGGTTATATCTATCTCATTTCAAGTATGAGTTAGAAACTACCAATTACTCTTGGCAAGTCATTTTTCTGCCTAGTTGAAACCATTATTAAATGATGTCAAATTATGTCTTAGATTTTATGTTATTGACAAGGGAAACCTACTTTGGTGATCTCTACATCTCGAGGAGGATTAGTTTCTGGTTATCAATTGAGAGACTGCTTAGACTTACAAACAAAAAAAAAAAATTTTAATTCAGTTTTTGAGAAATCACAATTGTCAATAATTTGATGTTTGGATCAATTTTAGTGATAAAAAAATACAATTTCAATATAAATTCAGGTACTAAAAAATATAAAATTAATTTAAATTTAAGAATCAAATCATTAATAAGTGAAATGTCTGAGGAACCAAATTATATATTTTTATTATTCAAATATTGATTTGTTAACTCGGTACAAATTCAAGGGCAAAAAATGATAGATTTTTTCAAATAAATTTTAAAAGTTTCTATGCATTTCATATATTTACTACATATGATTTTAGGAACAATAGTTGTTTGATGAAAAATAAGAAAAAAAATATATTGACAACACATATTAGTAACAGGTTCACAATAAAAACGTAAATGGAATTTAGTTAAAAATGAAAATATGAAATTTTAAAGGCCAAAATGCATAGACACCCCCTGAGTTTTAGAGGGAGTGCACATAACACCCATGAGTTTTCAATTTGTGCAAATAGGACCCCTGAGTTTTCAATTACGTGCAAATAACACCCTTATGTTAAATTTAGGTCAAATTAGTGAGGGTATAATAGTAATTTCATAAAAAATCTAGGTCAAAGTCCTATTTTAGTTCCTCAAGTTTGCTTAAAGTTTTGTTTTAGTCCCTCAAGTTTCTAAAAAATTCCACCATTAGTCTCTTTTCAATTTCCATCTATTTTTTCTGTTAAATAAATAAAATTGGTTCAAATTACCGAAAAAGTTTTATTTTTTTGAATTTAGGTCCTTTCTTTTAATAATAGGACTAAAGTGTAAGAAAAAATAAATAAACTAATATTTGAAACAATTTTTCCCAAAAAAATGAACCAGCAAACAACTCTTCTTCTTCAATAGGCACCTTCCGATCCTCAAATCCCAACACCTTCCGGCGACGACAAAGAAGTGGTTGAACATCCACGGCGGCGAAGATTCAGTCGAATCTCCGATAACTCGCTCTTCAGATTCTCGTCATTAATCTCCGAGATCGAATCTGGCGGAGTCATACAGGAGCCAATCACGACGATCTCGTCGGTCTCGATTTTTTCATTCTTCGAGAGGATTCCAAATCGCGATTTTTTTCGATTTGTCGTAACCACGGATCATCTCGTGGAGCTTGAAATACTTGAGATACGGCTTCGATACGACGTCGTAGCTCAGGGCGAAAAGCTCGCCGGATTCTGGATCTACCTTCGGATGAACGATCATCGCCGATTGGAGTTGTCCGTCGAAACTGTACCGGCCGATGGTTTCCATATCGCCGGCGGAAGTAATCCGGACATGATACGGAAGATCGTCCTCCGACATCGTGAGAAGTCGGCCGTTGAAGGTGTTGGGATTTGAGATCGGAAGAAGAACGGTGCCTATCGAAGAAGAGGGTTGATTGCTGGGTTCATTTTTTTTTTTGGGAAAAATTATTTCAAATATTAGTTTATTTATTTTTTCTTACACTTTGGTCCTATTATAAAAAGAAAGGACCTTAATTCAAAAAAATAAAACTTTTTGGGTAATTTGAACCATTTTTTTTTATTTAACAGAAAAATTAGATGAAAATTGGAGAGAGATTAATGGTGAAACTTTTTAGAAACTTGAGGGACTAAAACGAAACTTTAAACAAATTTGAGGAACCAAAATAGGACTTTGGCCTAGATTTTTTATGAAATTACTATTATACCCTCACTAATTTGACCTAAATTTAACATAATGGTGTTATTTGCACGTAATTGAAAACTCAGGGGTCCTATTTGCACAAATTGAAAACTCAGGGGTGTTATGTGCACCCACTCTAAAACTCAGGGGGTGTCTATGCATTTTAGCCAATTTTAAATGGGACACACTTTTCTTTATTTTGTTGCTTAAATGGTCTCTCACACACACTTTAATTAGTTTGTGGAAATTGAAAAGAAGCGTTGAACTCAAAGAAAGAAGAACGAGGACCATCGAGAAGAAGTGAAAAACCCACCATAATAACCAGGAACCAAAGCAAAAGCAAAAAGCAGAGTAAATAATCAAACTCGTCAGCTTTTGACGTTTTCTCTTCCTTCTCAATTCAATTCAACGGAATCATCCATCCTTCTTCATATATAGTTCATAATCCCACCAAAACGTAACGTAACTAGCGAATCGCAATTTCTGTATTCGATTTGGATCCAAATCCAATTTTTCCACCACCGCCTCCGTCGCCGTCGCCGTCGCCGTCGTTGTCGCCGTCGTCGCTGTTGTTTTGATTTCATTCAGTTTTCTGCCTCGCCGGCTCTCGATTTTCATGGCGACGGAGCAATTGATGTCCGCTGGTGGTCCACGCTATGTTCAAATGCAATCGGAGCCGTCGGCGGCGATGTCGTCCGCTGGATCGTTCCGGCACGGCGGCGGCAGCCCCGATAGCCCTCGGATTTTCGATGAGTTGCCTGAAGCCACCATTGTGTCTGTCTCTCGTCCCGACGCCGGCGATATCAGTCCAATGCTTCTCACTTACACAATAGAGTTTCGGTATAAACAGGTGCCGGTTATCTCTGTCTCGTCTCTGGTGCTTGTGGTTTTTGTTTTTTGTTTTTCTGGTTGGAGTCCTGTGAAATCGTGGAATTACAAGCTGAGATCCTGTTGCATCTTGTAAAAGGATATCCGAATTGGGATAAAGAAGTCATAAATGTGTTCATAAAGCGATGGAATTGGAATAACATATATTCTGACGCTGTATTTTAATATTACCATCAAGCATAGTGTAATTGTCTGTACTGGATTGAGCGGCGTATGTAGTCTCCAGAGAGTTGGTATTTAGTTCCAGCATTGACCTTGGGCTGATTCTTTTGGTTCCCATGATTAATCTCCTTTTAGAAATCTTTTTCTTTTTAGCTTGATTTTGTGATTTCATCGTCCCTTTTTTAGTTGACTTGTTGATATGGTTTAACAGTTTGACATTCATTAGTTTTGGATTGGTCTAGGTCTCTAGACGTGAAGTGTTGAGCCTGTTCTCTATTGAGTATTTTATATTGGTTTTGTCCTGGTTTGTTATTATTTTGCACTAGATGGTTAGGTTTTAGAAAGTTTTGCTACAGAATTGTACTCATATTGCTCATTTTCATATCAGTTCAAGTGGCAGTTAGTGAAGAAAGCTTCTCAAGTGTTTTATTTGCATTTTACATTGAAGAAACGTGCCTTTATTGAGGAAATTCATGAGAAGCAAGAGCAGGTAATTGTCAAAACTCAAACATGTTCATACTGACTTTTTGGTTACTCGCTTACACATTAATGCTTTGTACATTCATATATCCCTTAATCATCCTTTCAATCCGGGCAAGACTTTTCCATGTTATTTTTATATCTAGCAAAGTTTGGAGTGTAATATATTGTTCACTGAAACATTATATTAAAGGTTAAAGAATGGCTTCAAAATCTAGGAATTGGAGAAAACACTGCTATGGTGCAAGATGACGATGACGTTGATGATGAAACTGTTCATATACCTCAAGATGAAAGTGCTAAAGACAGGTGACCACCAGTGTATAATTTGTCTTCACGTAAATTTTAAAAATGCTAAATATTCTTCTTAGGTCATTGTGCTAATAGGTTGGGTTTGGGTCCAGGGATGTTCCATCTAGTGCAGCTCTACCAATCATACGGCCTGCATTAGGAAGACAGCAGTCTATATCAGACAGAGCAAAGGTTGCCATGCAAGGGTATCTGAATCACTTTTTGGGAAATATCAATATTGTTAACTCTCCAGAGGTATGTTTTGTGCATACGGAATTGAAAATAGATGATTTTAACCATGTTGTGGAAGCTATTCTTCCTATGTATACTCATTCCTTTATTATTGTCTTTGCTCAATTATACATAGACATGTAAGATATTTATTAAAATATCATGCATTGATGTCAAAAACGTTGCATTGATTTAGTAATTTATATATGGACGCAATGTGGGCATGAATCTGGGGTTGATGATGACATTCATGAATCATTTTGATAACCTTTTTTTTTTTGTAACAGAATCATTATTATAACCTGGTACAGTTTGCAAATGTAATTGCTATTGATTAAAAATTAAAAGTACAAACAAACCTGGGAGTCTTGTCTCTAGTTGCACCTCCTCCAGACATAAGTGTCAGGAATACTGATATCTTTTCCCTGTTCCCGCTGTCGTTGTCAATTGCTAAGGCTTTAAGCCTCCATTTTAACAAGAGAAAAAACAATTGCAAAGTTTAAACATATAGGTTTATTTTAAACCCCTTTTAACTCTAATGTTGGTTTTGCTTTATGTGCCTAGACCCTACACCCTCGCACAATGTTTTTTAATCCATAGAGTAGTTAACAATTAATTTATATTTTCTAATTAAAAATAATTATAAAACTTTTATCTAAAAAATGATATTATTATTATGAAGTACAGAATTCTTTGAGTATCTCAATTTCTTGTATAAAATATAAATTATAAAAATGCTATGTATGAGTGATTATGGATTCAGAATTGAACTAAACTAAGTCAAAAGCGGACATTTATGCTTTTCATTACCTTACTTAGCAGAGGAGGCCAAACCAAGTTGCCTCATAAGTAAATTAAGGAAGAATATTTTTTCTGACAAGGATGGCTTGCTTCTGGTAGGCTCAAGTTTAACTATTTTTAGACACTTTTTGGCTACTATACGCCAGTGCATGTTATATGATATGAACCTTGGACTTGAAGGACTTCTTTCTTTTCTGGCTAATGCTCATGCATATGTTGTTTTATCATAGTTAGTTGTCGGCTTTCTAATCCTCTGCCTTTGATTTATTGTTTCATTATTGTGGAATTTTGAAGATAACTAGAAACCTGTCTTTACAAGAAGCTGTTGAATACTGTAGGTTTGCAAATTTTTGGAGGTATCAAAGTTATCTTTTCTTCCTGAATATGGCCCTAACCTGAAGGAAGATTATGTGATGGTGAAGCATCTGCCTAAGATTCCTAAGGATGAAGATTCCAGGAGATGTTGTGGATCTTCCTGTTTTAGTTGTTGTAATGACAACTGGCAAAAGGTAATAAATCTCACTTCTGAAGCCGGGCAATATGTGTCACCTGTCCTAGTTTCTTTTGGCACATGAAAAAGCAATACATCTTGTGTCTGTGCATAATTGAGGAAGTCATACATACATGCATACATATATTTGGCTTCAATAAGGAAAGCCTGCGATGTTTGGTGAAATATTTAAAAAAAAATTGAAGCATTTTATGTTTTTCAATTCTCTCTTTTCAAATTTTTGAAACTGGGTAAACTGGAAATTGTAACTTGTTGAGTATGCAGTTATGTTGTGGGAAGTTTTTTAAACCAAGAAGACCTTACTTACTCAGCTTGTGGTCCTAAGATCATTGTTCTAAAGTGACAATTTTTTTTTTGTGGTCCTAGAAAATAAAGGGGAGCTTGTTAAATTAAAGTGTTAAATTAAAGTGTTGGAGAGCATCATGAAAGATCCTTCTCAACTTGAAAAGAACCATCAATCCTTCAAGGCAATTTATTAATATAAAGAATAGTACAAACATGGGGAATAAGAAATTCTCCTAGCACTAACCTTGTGGCTGGCTACTGTCCAATGTCCATATCATAACTCACAATACATAATCGAATACTAATTGAGGCATTCATGAACTAACAAAGAAAAGCTGACCCCTTACTGAATTTCCTAACATTTCCAGAATGAGATAGGGAATGGGAAATTATATTAAATTGTTCTTTAATTGTTATTTATTGCTTCCAATTGAGTCTATATGTCTTTTGATATTTCTTGCTATTTAAAACAGGGAAAAGCTATTTTTAAAAATGGTTGGACATACTATTTATTTGTTTTTTTAGCATTTAAGAATTGTAATGCCATATATTTGTCTTGTATCCAGACTGAGTTTCTGGTTGGAGCCAAGTCGTGTACTGTATCTAATATGATGATATCAATATGGATATTATCTATAGTTTCAGTTCAGTTTTCGTTTGCCTATTACTTTATTGTTGGTTCCTCAATATAGCATAAGGTTTCTTGTAGTGAGCTATTTTGCCATTACTTTTTCTCAGCGACTGCAGGCTTTTGAGTAACTTTAAGTCTTGAATTAACTTTATCTCCTTTAAAAATTAATTTTGCTGTTGTTTTTGAGATCTTATTCTCCTTCCATTGAATTTGTTGCCCTTGTTTAAGCTTTCTGTTCCTTTGAAGTTTGTTATAAGTTGGTGGGTTGCAATATTTTCCTTTCCGAAGTTTGAAATGATAATTGTTCTTTATGGTTTGATATTTTAACTGGTTGTAGTTTTATCTTATATAGCATGGAGCGTTAATGGTGTATTGGTATTGTCTAATTAGTTTTCAAGAGTCTTCTATTAGAATTGGTTTAACTTCAGCCTTTGTTACTACTGTCCTGTCTTTTAAGTTCAGGTCTGGGCTGTGCTAAAACATGGATTCTTAGCATTGTTGGCGGATCCGTTTGATAGCCAACCTCTGGACATTGTTGTTTTTGATGTACTACCTGCCTCAGATGGAAATGGGGATGGCCGTCTAGCACTTGCAAAGGAAGTGAAGGAACGGAATCCTTTACGGCATTCATTCAAGGTAAGAAGTGTGCTCAGTCTATGTTATTGTTTTATAGTCAGGTAACAAATTGACCAAATAGTCTAATTATTTTATAGTTCATTAGCTTATCAGAGGATGTTATAAGTTGTATGTTGATAATATGATATGGAAGATATCTTTTAACAAATTGAATGTCAGGTAACTTGTGGAAACCGGAGCATTAAGATAAGAGCAAAAAGTAGTGGTAAAGTTAAAGATTGGGTTGCTGCAATTAATGATGCTGGACTCAGGCCTCCTGAAGGCTGGTGTCATCCTCACCGCTATGGTTCATTTGCTCCTCCAAGGGGTTTGATTGAAGATGGAAGTCAGGCCCAATGGTTTGTAGATGGCCGAGCAGCATTTGAGGCCATTGCTTCTTCAATCGAGAATGCAAAATCTGAGGTTTGTTTACCCGGAACCACTTTCATGGCCAAGTTGATGTTAAATAATAACAATGGTTTTTAAGTTTATGTACAAAAACAATGATTGAGACATGCATGCAGATATTTATTTGCGACTGGTGGCTATGCCCAGAACTGTACTTACGGCGTCCTTTTCACACCCATGCTTCATCAAGGGTCGATAATCTGTTAGAAGCAAAAGCTAAGCAAGGGGTTCAGGTGACATCTTAATTGATAATTGTTAGCCATTCCCATTACCTGCCTTGTCAGTTTTAACAAAAGATTTATTGTTTTGTACTATTATTACTATTGCATTGTTTAAAGTACTAAACTTAGGTAAAGTTCCTTATGTGTTTGTTATAAAGAATCACCATTTGCATGACCAATCATTAAAGAAATAGAGTATTGTTGAAAATATTAGGCAAAAAAAATATTATTGTTTTCATTGAATACAAATGTTTACAACGACTTAATAAGAGAAAATATCCTAATCAAGTTAGGAATCCTAAACCTATTTTGAAAAGATAATAACTGAAGAAATCTAATCTAATCTAATCCTATTTGATAAAGATAATGATAACATAAATAAAATTCTAATGTAAATAAGATAAGATAATTCTAATCCTAAGAGATAATGATAAAGTAAGCAATAAGATAATTCTTAATAATTGTAGATTTCTCAACAAATATAATTAAAGCTTATGATTAGAGGAACTTTATGGCAAAGATATAAGGAAGCTTAAGTTTTTTTCTTGTTTAAATTGTAAAATATATAATAGCATTACAGTGTTATCTAGTATGATGTTGGCTTTCAATTAATTAACTCATTGGTCTTTCAAGTGTGATGATGTTTGAACTTACACTGGAATTGCTCTGTGATCCTTTTAGTTCTCCTATGAATTCTATCTGGTTCTCTCATTTTTTAATTTCATTGGAATGACTACTCGATCCTTGTAGTTGCTAAAAAATGTATTATTTGCTATCTCTATCTTTTCAAACATAATTTAATACGCTTTAGATAAGTAAGTATTGATTTTTTAGAAATTAGGACTTAGAAATGTTTTCCACAACTTCAGAATGGAATGAAAGCCAAAAATTGAATCTTATTTTTATTTCTTTGATAGTTAACTAATCCACAAGATGATCAATTTGTTATTCGAGTGACTTGCATTCTCCTTGATGATGCATGTTTTAAATTTTAATTGTCTCATATCTGGTTTAGAGTTGAGAGCTGTTGGGACTGGCGTTAATGCTCTTATATTTAATTCAGATATACATTCTTCTCTACAAAGAGGTGGCTCTTGCTTTGAAAATCAACAGTGTATATAGCAAGAGAAAGCTTCTTAGCATTCATGAAAACGTCAGGGTACTACGATATCCTGACCACTTCTCTTCTGGCGTTTACCTGTGGTATGCTATTCCCTGAAAGCTTTATCAACTTTTGATTTATTATTTATTTTACCATGTTTTCTTAGAAAATATCAGTTATAATAGACATTTCAATATGTGCTCTTGGTTGTACACAGGTCGCACCATGAAAAGCTAGTCATTGTTGATCACCAGATTTGTTTTATCGGAGGACTAGATCTGTGCTTTGGTCGTTATGACACCTCTGAGCACAAAGTGGGAGATTTCCCTCCTCTGACCTGGCCCGGAAAGGACTATTATAATCCTAGGTAAGTTTTTATTCCCTCCCGTAATAAAAGATTAAGAAGGCAAAGAAGCTATGTAATTGTTCTCATAAACTGAAAATTGTAAATTACTTTGAAAAAAATTAGCATGTTGTTCTTAATCATTGCTGCTGAATGGGTATATTTGTAGAGTACATTTTCCTGTAGGTTTAATCTCATCTAGTGATCTTATAGACAGGTTAGAGGATAGTTGCCTATGCAAATTCACCTTGATGCTTACATAATGCTCTGTTCACTTTCATGATAGTGGCCATATTTTGATTAAGGAACATTTCCTCTAGATTCTGCATTGTATGTTGTTAGGTTGATCATTCTTGGTCTTTGACCAACTATCCTTGGCTGGATATAATTCATGGATTCCTTCTCCAGGGAATCTGAACCAAATTCATGGGAAGATACAATGAAAGATGAATTGGATCGTACAAAATATCCTCGTATGCCATGGCATGATGTTCATTGTGCCCTTTGGGGACCACCTTGTCGTGACATTGCTAGGCATTTTGTTCAGCGATGGAATTATGCAAAGGTAAGACTTCTTTCTACAGTTTGATTTAAGTGTCAATGCATTCTAGTCCTAAATTCCTATGAGAATAAAGCAGTTCTTCTTTGTCCCATCAGAGGAGCAAAGCTCCAAACGAACAAGCAATACCTTTACTTATGCCTCAGCATCATATGGTTATCCCACACTACATGGGGCAAAGCAGAGAGATTGAGACTGAAGGCAAGAATAATGACGATCATGGAGGCATCAAGAGGGAAGATTCCTCTTCCTCATTATCTCAGGATGTTCCTCTACTTTTACCTCAGGACTCTGATGACACAGATACTCCTGCAGGAGATGTAGATGAATTAAATTCCTTTCCAGATCACTTTGACCAGCCAAAAAGAGTAAGAAGTGGTCATCCCTTTTCTTTCCGGAAGGCCAAAATTGAACCAGTAGGTCCAGATATGCCAATGAAGGGCTTTGTAGACTCTGCGACTTATCATGGGAAAATGCCTGTGGATAGAGTTGCTCATGTTGGTATGCATAATTCAGATCCAGAATGGTGGGAAACTCAAGAACGGGGTGACCAGGGAAGTTTTGTTGATGAATCTGGACAAGTTGGACCTCGTGCTTCCTGCCGTTGTCAGGTGTGCTGTTCTCATACTGCCCTACTTTAGTGATCTTTGCATACTTAGATGTATTAATGACTTCTGCACTTCACCTTTTCTGTGATATATTTATATAATCTGAACATGATTTTAATATATTGAAAGGTAATGAAATCTCTTTTCATCAATAAGTACTATTTGTCCAGAGAAACCAAATATTTGCTGGAAGCTCCCAGCATTAATCAATTTTTTTTTTTACATATTGCTTAATATCCCATGGTAGGTCAGTAATATTTCAAATTTCACTGATGTGCTAATTTTCACAGGGGCGCATTATATTATCTAATTCCTTTCTTGCCACTTTCGTGCTGGTAGTTTTTTTGGGGTGTTTATTTTGAACTTTTTGTTTCTACTATCTAAAAATTAAAACGTCCTTCAATTGTTTGTCAGGTTATTCGGAGTGTCAGTCAATGGTCTGCTGGAACAAGCCAAACAGAAGACAGTATCCACAATGCTTATTGCTCTCTTATTGAGAAAGCCGAACATTTCATCTACATTGAGGTACAATATGAGATTTCCTTCAGATAATTTTTTTGGAATTGATTTTTGAGTTTGGTCCATAATCCTTCAGATGAACTTTAAGCATCATTGTCTATTTAGAGGCATTAGTTGTCTTCATTTATATATCCCATCTTATTGAGATGTTAACAGAAAGGGCATGTCCGCACTTGAGTTCTTTCTGATTCTGACTAATTATTGGAGTTTCAAATGCTTTTTCTTTTGATGTTCTTGTCTTAAATTTTTTGGGTAGTTACTTCCTTTAACGCCCTGAAGATTTCCACAGTTATTTGGTTGCATTGGCACCTGTAGTACAGTCTCCTGTGTGCCAATTTTTGCCTGCTGGACTTAATCTGCGTTTGGCAATTTATATAAACACTTCCAAACTGAATCCATGTTCAACAGTCAAGAAACTGCCCGTCACTGATTGCGCAAATACTTGATCATGTATTTTCTAGTGTTCTGCTTAACAATGAAAGTAATTAATAGTCTATGCCATCCCTTCTCTGTGTTCTAGCCATGCCACAGGGCCAATAATGTGATAACTGGAGTGCAAGAATAATTAATGGGTAGAATAGATGTCATTAAGGCTCTTTTTTTTCCCCATGAAAAATGGTTTTAGATGTAAAGGGGAGTACACTTCTTCTACCAAATCTGGTAATAGTTTACATGATAACTAAAAACTAATGGTAAGATATGGTTGGCATGCTGCACAGTTTCATAAAGTGGAGCCCTCCTCATATAAATTGAAAAATTAACTAACACATGAAGGAAAAAAGGAGAGTGGGTGGTGATAACTGAAGTCCTTGTCCCATGAAATCAAGAACAAAAATATTAGAAACGCCTCATACAATAGGCATTACGTACAAGGAAGAAAAATGCATGAAGTCACATTAAATATACTCATACAACTTTTTGTCTGCAAAACTCTCAGTATATCAATATTATGAATTACATCTCTTGCACTTATTCAGTAATCTTTGATAATGATACGTGTTGAACATCCCAGCGCCCCCATGAAACATATTTCCATGCTTAAAGGGTTATTCTTATTCTTGTATCCCTTAACTCTGTTCTGAACCTTGTTCTGATTGTTCTGTTTCACCCTTTGCAATTTGTTCCAGAATCAATTTTTTATCTCAGGTCTTTCAGGAGATGAGATGATACGAAATCGTGTTTTAGAAGCCCTGTATCGACGGATTATGCGAGCTTACCACGATAAAAAATCTTTTAGGGTCATAATTGTCATACCTCTCCTACCTGGCTTCCAGGTCCTAACAAATTTTCTTCTTCTTTTTGTGACTATTTCGACACCAAAAACTATTTTTCCTTGAACTTTGGACTGACTTCCCTAATTGTGTAGGGAGGCCTGGATGATAGTGGTGCAGCATCTGTTAGAGCTATAATGCATTGGCAGTATCGAACCATTTGCAGAGGACAGAATTCTATATTACATAATCTATTAGATCTTCTTGGTCAAAAAATACATGATTACATATCTTTTTATGGCCTTCGGGCTTATGGTAGACTCTTTGATGGTGGCCCTGTGGCAACCAGCCAGGTATTCTCTTGCATTTATATGTCTTATAATGGTATACTTGAGTAGATCCAGTTAAATTAATCATTTAGGCATACTGCAGGTGTATGTCCACAGTAAAATCATGATTATTGATGATTGTACAACTTTGATTGGATCTGCTAACATTAATGATAGGAGTTTACTTGGCTCCAGAGATTCTGAGGTATTGTTCCAATGCTTTTCGTCCTATTACTTTCTGTACTTCTACCATAACAAATTTGTTCAAATGCGTGAGATGCTCCATTACATCAAACACTGATTCCTCCGTTCACGAATGCGCAAGTATACATCTTGTTAACATTTCCATGTTCATTTCTCTTTTCTGTATGTTTTATTGGAAAATATGGAGTAAACAATGCAAATTTGACACTTGGGTTTCCTTAAAAATCTTGGAATTCCTTTCCTCAAATGATCAATTATCATGTATCTGTGATGTAAATAACAAAATCTCATTCTTGTCATCATACCCAGAAAATTTGTCTTTAATGTGCTGATTGATCTGTTTAATTGCTACTTGTTTTGAGTTTTTTCTAATTAAATATCGATGCATAATTGTTGCACTTCCTTTATTTTGTCTTATCTGCGGATTTCAGATCGGTGTAATTATAGAAGACAGAGAGTTGACTGATTCATACATGGGTGGAAAACCATGGAAAGCAGGAAAATTCTCTCAGACTCTTCGGTTGTCATTATGGTCTGAACACTTAGGTCTGCAAGCAGGAGAGGTTAGTAAATTTCAATCCTTCTCGTGCATTAGTTGTTTTGTGTGACTACTTTCTAGTGACTACATTCATATTTTATTCCTCAGATTAATCAAATAATGGACCCAGTCACTGAGTCTACTTACAAGGATATATGGATGGCAACGGCAAAGGTAATTAATCGGAAAGCTATAAGATGCATCCAAATCAAACTATCTGTTATTAGACAATGAGTATACTAATAGTTGTACCTGGATACATCTTACAGACAAACACAACAATTTATCAGGACGTCTTTTCTTGCGTACCTAATGATCTGATACACACTAGGTAAGGCAGTGACCGTTCTTAATCTTGTTTTTGGTTTATCTTAGTTTCATCCTACAAAGCACGAATATTTTATTTTGAGGGAGACTGTCAGTGTCAAACACGTACAAGACACGGACAATTTTACGATACGTTTCGAGTTATGACACATGTTCATATATATATATACATATATATGTCATGTCATGTATATATATATGTCGTGTCATGTATTTTCAAGAATTTAGCATGTCGATATATCTGTGTCAACTTTGTGTTGTGTCTATGTCAATATCTATACTTCATAGGATTTTCATTCAATTTCTCCTCCTAACATGTGTATTTACCATTTTTATTGTGAAGGCTTACTTTCAGACAAAGCACAGCTTTCTGGAAAGAAAAGAATGGCCATACCACCATTGATTTAGGAATAGCTCCAGCAAAATTGGAATCTTACCATAATGGAGATATCAAGAAAACTGATCCTTTGGAGAGATTAGCTTCAGTGAAGGGTCATCTTGTTTCCTTCCCCTTGGAGTTCATGTGTCAGGAAAATCTAAGACCAGCTTTTAATGAAAGCGAATATTATGCTACACAAGTTTTCCATTGAAAATTAATTTATTATTTTTATTTTTATTTTTTTTTTCAACGGAAAATTTTGTAATTTAGTACTTGCAGAGTTTCTTTTTATCAAAATTCTGCAAGAGAGAAAAATAGAAGGAAAATAGAGGCTCCAGTTACAACATCTTTTTTTTTTTTGTAAAGAATTTGCCTGTAATAGCTAATTGTTGTATAAAAATCACATGTTAAATAAAACATTGATACGTACTTTCTGATTGTTTTTCTTGATTTCGTTCGCACTTTTCTTTATAAACCTGGATAGTGTTCAAAGACGGTTTTATGTAGAACTATGATGGTACGATGAAAGTAGGGTGTTAAAAATTGAACAAAATTTAATTAAATCAAACTACGTTAATAAATTGAATTAAAATCAAATTAAATTCAATAATCAGATGTTTAGTTTGGTTAAAAATATACTAAAATTGAATTATTTGATTTGATTAACGATTTAAAATTTATCATAAATATTTTGTTTATTTTAGATTAATTTCTTTGTTTTTATAATTTCTCAAATGCAAACTATATTTAAGATGTGATTTGATATTATTGGTTAATACTCAGTCTTTTTTTTTTTTTT
>QANZ01049030.1:19213-48859 GCA_003254925.1 Chamaecrista fasciculata
CCGCCGTCCACGGTGGTCGGCGCCGCCGTCAACCGCCGCCGTTGTCGCCGGCCACCTTAGGGGGAGAAAATGGGATGAGAGTGAGAGGGGCAAATTAGGAATTCTACCATAATTCCCTAGGTAGACTTGGATTACATCAGAAATGTGAAGTAAAGAAAAATGACCTATGTAATGTAAAACCCTTTACATTGTAATCCACTCTACATAGCTTAAATTACCATACCAAACACATGAAAGTCTCGAAATTCGTGTAGTTTTACAATGTAAAACTCATTTCATGTGTAGCAAACGGAGCCATAGTTTCAAGCTTATTACACTCAACTTGAAATAAGAAAAATATAATCAACTTTGTTTGTTTGATTATGAAATGAGTGACTCACTTTGGAATCCAATTTGATTTCATTTGATGACAATGTCAATTCAATAAAAAAAGCACTCTTCAAATGTAACTCATAATTTTGTATTCATTATATTCGAATTTGAAATTAAAGAAATATTTCATTCATTACATTTGAGACCAATTTAAAAAATTATAAAAATATATAAGATTAAGGCTATAGTGCACTTTTGGTCCCATAACTTTGGAAAAAGTTTTAATTTGGTCCCATAATTTTTTGGTTGCAATTTTGGTCTCATAACTTTGGCAAAGGTCTCAATTTGGTCCCATAATTTTTTTTGTTGCAATTTTGGTCCCATAACTTTTGAAAACTTCTCATCATTGGTCACAAGCTGATTTCCATTCATCTCATAACTTTACCCATATTTGTCACGTCATCATCCAACTCAGTATGTCAGATCATCTTTAACGATAGATAATGGATGGAAATCAGCTTAGGACTAACGGTGAGACGTTTTCAAAAGTTATGGAGCCAAAATTGCAACAAAAAAGGTTATGAGACCAAATTGAGACCTTTGCCAAAGTTATGGGACTAAAATTGCAACAAAAAAAGTTATGGAACCGAATTGAGACCTTTGTCAAAATTATGGGACCAAAAATACACTTTAGCCTAAGATTAATATAATACAAATAATATACTCATGAGTCATGACTAATTTAAAATTCATCCTTTAGCTTTGGCGTCAATTTCAGGTTCCCACCATAATAAATAATAATATTGTTATCTTACGCTATCCCGAGGAGGATATGCAGAGTGATGCGTTCTTCAATTAAAAAGTGCAGCATATGGCATTTCTAACCAATCAAATCATCCATAGCTATCTTGGCAAGTTTCTCAAATCTCCATTCGCTGAATCACTGCGCGTGTTAGAAGCGCTCCTGATTCCGATCGTCGGCGACGGCGACGGCGACGGCGACCACTGCTTCTCATCATGTCCTCCGATCATCACGACGCGAAGGTGCTCAATGATGAGTCCGATTTCAAAGCGCTCGCATCGCAAGACGGTTACATCTCCATTTGTGGCTTCGGTTCTCTTCTTTCCGGTAGATTCGTTTTCCAGTTTTCTTTCATCAATGTCTACGATTCTGTTAATCTGTGATCATTCTTAATGTGTCGTTGTTTTGAGAGGCAGAGAAAAGTGCGAGGAGTACATTCCCGGACCTTATTAACTTCAGAATCGCCACTTTGACTGGCTTCCGCCGTGTCTTCACAAGTATTGGAGGTCTCGTCTTCGTTCACGGCATTGCCAACACGGAAACTGAGGTTTTTGTTCTGATTACTAGTTTTTGTTTTTTTTAGATGTTATACTTAACTGATTTACAGTATGATTACCTTCCTTAATAAGTTGAGATCAAATGTTTAATGTTCAATTCGATCATATTTTTTGAATTCTTACAAAATAGGAGTTGTGTGATGCATCGATACTAAATTCATTTACTAGAAAATTCATTTGCTAGTTTGTTTTTTTAGATGTTATACTTAACTGATTTACCGTATGATTAACTTCCTTAATAAGTTTTGAGATCAAATGTTTAATGTTCAATTCGATCATATTTTTTTGAATTCTTACAAAATAGGAGTTGTGTGATGTATTGATACACTAACTTCATTTGCTAGTTTACTAGAAAATGTATTTTGAGTATGATTTGTGGTTATTCGATTTATGATTTCCAGGAGATTGCAAGCCTCGCCGTAGAGCCTTGTGAAGGTGAAACCATTGTAGTCACAGTTTTTGAGATTAAGAAATCGGAGGTAGTAGTTTGCTCTGTCATCATGAATATATCGTAGCTCACTCTTTTGTAGGAGTAAAGATTATTTAATGAGGAATTCGTTTTTATTTGTGATTTGTGAATGAATTTTAACTCTCTTGTTGTCCTCCTTTTGGAATCAGGTTCCAGCGTTTATTAAAAGGGAGCGTGAATATCGCTTTTTAGCTGTGAGTTCCTCGTTTTAGATTCTGAAATTGAAACTAATTTCGAACTTGCTTCAAGTATGATTTGATGTTGATTTTCCCTGCTATAGGTTGTCCCTGAAACGCTGGACGGGAAGCCTTTTCCCAGTGAAGCGGTATGTTTTTCAAATTTATTACCTCTTTAGCAATCTCCGTATTCTTTCAGCTTATTTGTGAGGTAGGCTGTTAAATAGTTGATGATGGTTTGTGGTTTCATTAATGCAGGTCCTATGTTCTTCTTCTAGTGATGAGGAATTCTTCAAACTTAGATGCCAAGGTGATTTTTCAGGTTTCTGAATTGTTATTCATTGAGTTTGCCATTAAGTTTCATGATAAATGATGTGTCTGGTCCACATTATGTAGAGCTACAAGAGTAAGATTAGCTTGCTGCAGGTTTTTTGTATTGGATACTTACATAATGATAATGTTCATGTTTTCCATAGTGCTCTAAATAATTACATGGCTTTACTCGTTAAAAAGCCCATGTACTTATTTGAACAGTTCCTAGTTTATATATCAAGCTTTATTAATATACGTATGATAACTTCCAATTTTATTGTACGTCTTCCATATGATAATTTGATGACCGTGAGATAAACTGCTGTATCTTACCTTGGATGCCTGTAAGTTATGGGAAGATCTAGGCTTTGGCACCCGAAATTATATTATGTCCCTAAGTCCCTTTTGTTGAAGAATTGCCTCAGATGCAGCAAATTAAAGCCACGTTCTGTGCTGATTTACTGATTTACTGTTATTGTTTTTTAATTCCTGTAATGCTGTTTTCAATTCCTGATTTTTAGGGATTTTTCAGTTTAGGAAATATTCTGATTTTTAAGTTTGTTGTTATGGGAAAGTTGTTGCACATTTTTAGGAATGTTTCTTTGTATTTAAAGCTATTCCAATCAATAAAATTACTGAGTTCAGCAGCAAAATCTTTCAGAATATTATTCTGGGCCTTTATTTTCTCTTCTACGTTTTTTACCTTTGTTAACTCCAACACCTTTCTCTCCCTTTACCAATTCTATAGCTAGATTATGACCTTATTCCTAAGCCATTTTTCCTGCAGAGGGCAAGGAAGTTTATTTTCAACAATTTGGAGACTATAAGATCCATAAGATATGGCGGGATGATGTTTTACCCTGTCGTGTTTATCTTCGCCACTGGTAAGTTCTCTGCTCAATACCATAGCTATTGCTTCTGAGGGTTCTGTAATTTATCCATGGATAAGAAAAAACTGATATTAAGGCTAGAGTAACACTAGCATTTACATCAGGGAATCATAGCAGAATGATAATATACTTAGATTTGCTTGCAAACATGTAATTCATCAGCTAGTTGATCTTTATTGGTTATAAAGCGTTTCTCTTTCCCCTCCATTCAGAAGGTAATGAGTATAAAGTGTGGGAGTCCATTGATACCTATTACTGAGTTCCGAATTAGCTCTTTACACCAGCTAATTTCGCATAAAGTATTTGCTAGAATCTCTCGCTATAACTGTGCAAATTATCTCCGTTATAACTTAATAGTGCAGAAAGTCCTCGCTTTGTTCTCTCCTTAAAGCTTATACCCTTATCTGTTAGATGACATTCGTCGGTCAAATTCTTTTGCAATCTCAAATCTAAACCTGGGTGTGAAAATTAATAATTTGATGAGGATAATGAATCCTGCAGTGTGCTGGCGGCAAAAAAGCTTGGTGTTGAAGCTTACGATAACTTCCTGGACCATACATTCCTTGGAGACCGTAAAACAACTATCCGACAGTACCTGGAAAAAAATGGTACAGGCATTATGGAAGAGAAACCTCCTGAGTCTTTAAAAATCCGTTATGGAGGTTTTTGAAAGCATTAGACGAGGTACATGCAACTAAGCCTCTCATCTTTGCTGTTTCTGGATGAATGATTATCTTGATCAATTTCTCACTGTGGGGTTCTCCTTAAAATGCAGAAGAGGGGGTAATTGTACCATTAGGAAGGGAGGCTGCACAGATTACTCAGTTGCTCAGAATGAATGTTTAGATATGTATGAAATAAAGCCAATTTCATATTGGGTTTTGATGAGGATGGATCCACTGCAGTGAGTTTCACTGCAGTGCCCCTGAAGTGTGAAATAAAAAATCCAAAACACAGTGTTTCATTAAAATGAAAACACTGCGTTTTGATTAATGATCTATTCCTTGTTTCACACTGCAGGCCACTGCAGTGAAAACCCACTGCAGTGGATCCATTCTCGGTTTTGATATGGAGAGTTAGAATATTTCAATATTATAATTTTTAAAATCTATCTTTCTCCTCTCTCCATATGAAAACTTTTTTGTATCTTTATATCTGGTAAAATTGTAAAATTCTCAAGAGTGTGCAATGATATGTTCAACTTAAATGAGTTTGTATTAATTATTAGCATTAGTTGACTAAACGAACATGTCTAAGAATTTTCTCGTACTAAGGTTAATTTTATGCATACTTTGACAGACTTGGTAATTTGAAATTCATCGTTGCCCTAACATTTTGTGCAATGTTGCCCTTAAAGGACACAGAATACGTCAAGATTTGGCGAAATCCAGGGTTGCTAAGCTCCAATTTTTCTTGAGAACGGCATTTCCAAGCAAGCCTTGCTATAAGGTTAATTCTGACTCAATCCACTGTTTTGAGAATGGATTCTCCCAAAATGATACATAAAATCGGCATTATTATCTGATTTTCATGTAATCTTAAAGCACATATTTTTCACCTCATGACCCAATTGTTGCTTTAAAATGGCAGATAAGTGAGGGTGCAAAATTGTGGGAATCTCCACAATGCCATCCATCGAGCATCTGTTTCACATGGACAAAGCTCAAGTAAATATGAACTCTAACTATAAACTTTACTTGAAATTTACCAAAACGTAATCTTATATTACTAAATACTAATCTACTTCAAAGCCCCCATCACTATTTCTTTTCAACGTCACTTCGCAAGTTAATTTCTTCATTTTCACGACCAAAAGTATAATTAAAAAAGATATAGGATGAAATTAAGAATTGATCAAAAGATATGAGATTAAAATTACATTTTTCCCCAAGTTTTTTACTCCTTAATCCTTATAAACCTACACGATTTTTTAACTGGGACCTGCTTCTGGTAAGTTCTCTACCAATTACTGAATGCTCAGCAGGATCATGGATTTGTGCTGTGTCAATGCTATCTATTAAGTATTAACAGATTATGGAAGGGTGAGGGAAGAATTGTAAGCAGGGAGAGTTTTGAATGACATACATAGATATGTGATATGTGCTAGAGTAAGCGAGAGTGTTGTTGTTATATTGAATAGAAGTCCCACATCGGGTGATATGAAAAAGAAGGGAGAGGAAGGTGGTAATAAATAAGAAGAAGAAGGAAGGAATGGAAATAACCCGTCCTGTCAGGGGGTGAATGGCGACTCGTCAATGATCGAATAGAGACGGCGGGTCGTGCCAACACCTACTATTACGAACACACACAATCTTTCAGACGAGTGAGTTCCCACCCTACTTTGGTGGGCCTTGCCCGTCAATTTTTGGAAGCTTCTCCTCCTCTGGAGAGGCTCACAAATCTTAAAACTTTTGTTGTCAAACTTTTTTGCTTCAAATAAATGAGTGTCAAAACATCCAATAACCTTGCCGTTTGCGTGCATTTGAGGGGTTTAATTAATTTCTTGTCTTATTGATTAAATTTAGATTAAATGGTTATTTTGGTCCTCAAACTAAATCATGGAGTTAGTTTTATTTTAGTCTTAAAATTATTTTTTTGTTTCATTTTCATCCTTAAACTATATGGTCAGTTTTATTTTGGTTCTCAAATTATTTTTGTTTCATTTTGGTCATGGGATTAGTTTTATTTTGGTCCTCAAACTATTTTTTAATTCTATTTTGAACCTCAAAATGTGATTTCATCTGATTTCTACCATTATTTCTAACTTGGATAATTGAGATTGTTTCACTTATAAGGGTCATAATAAGCGAGTAGATAAAGTGAACAAGAAAAATCTTCATTTTTAATCACAACGATAAATTTATAGTTGATTTTTCTTTTAAATGGTGCAAATTTTTCCATCTTTCATTGCCAAATCACTTTTTATACATTTAAGGACTAAAATAAAATAAATTTATTGTTGATTTTTCTTTCAAAGAGTAAAATTTTTATTTTTTCTTAGGCAAATCACTTATTATAAGTTCGAGTATCTGAAACATATGTGAAAATTTGAAGACTAAAATGAAACATATATCAAAGTGTGAGTAATGCTAAACATATATCAAAGTGTGAGTAATGCTATATGAGGATAGATGTAATGAATGAATATGCCATCAATTGGTTAAATAAAAAAAATTGATCACATTATTAGTTATGCCATGTTCTAGGTGATATCTTGATGCAAGACTTGATCCATTACTTATCAGGCCATTAGTAGCTTCTAATGAAGAGATTTCTGTGAAAGATGAGTGGGCTGGAAGTTGGAAAATAGAAAAAGACATGAATACTTCTTTCTTTTTCCTTTTTTTCACATTGTGACAATGCAATTACAGCTTGTATCTTTCTCGAGTTCTCGAATTAGTTGTTCAATCATCCTCTTATACATGGGCATATAATGATCATTGATCATCGTTTTTGACAGTCTGAGCTTGCTGTACAGTTCTCTGGGTGTTTGATATAAGCGCACTTGTTCTTCACCACGACCATCATCATCATCATCAGAATCCGAGTTTCGATTGCCATCGGAACACAGTACAGGCACAATATGCATGATTCTTCCTGGTGGATAAAAGTGATGGCTATCCAAATTGTCAGATGTAGTACTACTACTACTTGTGTTACTACTGCATTCTGCAGCATCAGCAAGTTGATTTTCTTCTTCGATGATCTCTTTCGCTGCTTCTGCCTCTTCTTCCCGGGCATCGATCGTCAGCGTATTATCCTGGTTCTGAAGCTCTTTTTCCAGTTCATACCACAATTGGCCTTCGGATGCGTCGCGATTACCAGGAATGAGTTGATCTTCTTCATCTGAGGAGGAACTGTGTTTGTCTTTATCCAGAATGGTGGACTCTGTGTCTACTACTACTACCTCTTGAGTCAAGACAGATTCAGTTGTTGTCTCGGATATCATCATAGAGGCATCTACTGAGCCCTCTGTTTTAGAATTTCGTCGGCGTGCACTCATGCAGGACCATGATGACAGTGATGTGCGAGTTCTGACAACAGCTTCAGCAACGCTTTGTGCACTTTTCATCACAACCTCCAAACATAAAGCAAATATCCACAAGAAAAAAAATAAGCATATTATATATGAGGAATTATTACACAAAATGAAGATTATTCATAGAGAAAATTAATGATTTGGTCAAAGATGTCAGATGTTTCAATTTAGTCTCTATAAGATTTGGTCCCTAAAAAATGCAATTATAATCAATTTTGGCCTTTTTGTTAAGATATTAATTCAAATTTAGTGACAAATATGATTTTTAACATTGTCATTAAATTTAAACTGATATCTTTTAACAAAAGGATCAAATTGATTTTAATTGCATCTTGTAGGGACTAAATCTGATATTTTTATCTTTCAGAGATTACATTGAGAAATATAACATCTTTTAAGGACCAAATCATTAATTTACTCTTATTTATATAAAAGACTAGCATATATTTATAGCAGCAGTGCAAACCATTCTCTCATATACTGCATACTTAAAAGACCTTTTATTAACCACAAATCCTTGTTTAAGTCCAACAAATTCCTTGTGACAAAATATCGCGGATGAATTCTATGTTCTAAACACTACCAATGTCAGAAAGAGATCAGAATTTGAAGCTACCTGAGTACCACTGGTTACTGGCTTAAGAATAGCACCTGCACCAGCTACCTTAGCTTTTGCACTAGATATTGAAGGTATGTGTGATCCAAGTGCAGTTGCAGAGCGATAGACAACATTCAGGACCTTTGTACGCTCAACCTGATCCCGTAAATCATTCAGCCAAGACGATGCAGTAACCTAATGACAGCTAACAGGGGTAAGACCACAGAATTTTCTAGCGGAAAACATAATAAGAATGTTAACATTAATGTTTTTCGAAATTATCTACGGTCAGGATAATGTGTTAGAGCACCTCAGAACGAAGATCATCAATAGAGGACGTTGAGAACGTGGGCACTAAATCAGATCCGTTTATAATGGTAGTGATAAAGTGCTTTCCTGATTCTGCTAATTCCCATGTCATACAGGCAGCTGCAAAAACGACAATTATCAAGACTTAGCTTAGCGCTTAATGTAACAGGACAGACAAGGTTCAAATCAGAAAAACCAGCCTCATGCACTGACAAATTATTCAGCCAGAACAACAAATGAGTGTGTACGAGACCAATAAATTCAAAACAAGTGTATTAAAGTAAACACATGAATTCCAATTTTAACATATTCTCTTTCTAATATTTATGGGGAAAAAAGGATCGCATTCCATTTGTATTTTACCCTCATCAGGCCAATAGATATGAACTCAGGTAGCAATAGTAAATATCAATATTGAAAGTCAAATCGAAAATGTTTGGCATAGTATTTTGACTGTTTTCAAAATTCAGATCATGGCCAGCACCAATATAATAGATTACTAAATAATAGGGAAAATTCAGCGTAAGCACAAGTAGCAACATACATTCTGTTGTATCTTCTGCAATCAACCAAATAATTAAAAAAAAAAAAGGCAAAAATGGAAACATAATGTGCTTGTTTAAAAAATACAATAACTAATGAAATACATTTAAAATGTGAAGACGGCAGCATAGTTAGTAGCTACTTACCTGGGGCAAATGTGACACAGGTAATTGAAGATAATTCTTTTTGTTCTCTTAGAATATATGTCAAAAGTGCTGCAGTTCCACCACCAAGCGAATGCCCAACAATCTATGTCAGAGAAAAAGAAAGCTCTTTGTAAACATAGGTTTACAAGCACTAAAATGACTCATAAGCTGAGGTCAATAATATGTAAAAATGAAAATAAATAAATGAAAAAAATGTAACATCTAGAGACAACGACGAAATGGATGAAAGCACAAATATAATACTGAATTACTTTCGAGTTGTACCACTAGTTCATAAGCTTGCAATAGAGCAAATCAGGCTGTAATAATGTAATGCTCGTCCAAGCAATGTATAGAATAATTACCTTGACTTTGAAGTCAGGAGATTCGCCAAGAGCCTTAAGAAGTGTAGGAGAGCAGAGCTTTGCAATCCAACGAGCTGCAGCGACCATACCACAGTGTGCATATCCTAAAACTAAGTTGCTAATCCCACCATCATTTAAAACTGAATGGTGGAAAGGGACGACAGCACCAGTTGCAGCTGTCAGCGTGTCTTTAATGCTATGAGTACCTCGGATCAATAGAAGGAAACATTTCGACTTTGTATCACGTATGATTGTGAAAGCAGGCTTAAGAAGCTGCATTAAGATTCCACGCCATTAATTAAAAAATTGATTCTAAGAATGGAAAACCCCCAGCTGATACAGTTGAGAGGTTTAATATAAGATGAGAATAGACAATGCAATAACTCATGGAACATATCTGGTAAGATTTTCACTAACTAGTGCAAATGAACTCATTGTATTAAAAACGCTTCAATTCCAGGACCAAAACACTCGTCAACAATCAGCATGTAGATAATTAGCCAATAGCCACCACATCAAAGTACAATTCTTTTGTTTATTTTATTTTTTATCAAGATGTAGAGTCCTCATGCATTGATAACAAAATGCATAAATCAACATTCATTTATTATTTAACAAGAAAAGTAGAGAGATTAAGCCCATGGTATCCTCCGCTTTAAAGGTCAGTTCATGGTTTATTTTTGACACTACCACATTTAGCACTATTTAAAATAAGGTAGAACCAACATTTTCTAATAGAATAAATATGTAGTATTCTATATTTGCGGACCCCTATTGGTGTTAAAATTTCGTTCCATGTTTATGTCATTTCATACTCAGAACCATCGTGTTTTATATAGGCAATTCAGCACAAATACTTCCATCACAAAACATCAGTTGGACAAATTTCAAATACGATAGGTGATCCTACTGTCTCTAAGTAAAAGATAGGGGTCCTTTTCAGAAGGTATATTAGTAATACTGCGGAGATCAAGGTAGTTCCTCTTATCTTAGGAAGCTCATTACACATTCCTTAATACAACTCATATTTTGATAAAATGGAATCTACGACACGGATTAGTGTTAGCTCAAAAATCAAATCTGCAGAAGAAAAAAAAACAAAAAGAAAGAAAGAAAAAGAGGAAGCAGAGACAGAACAGAGCGATATCAAGTCAAACATATTACATACCCCAGCTTTAGGCTTCTGTAGAAGGACATCGTCCATGGAGAATCCGGCAGACTCTAAAAACACCGGAAATGGTTTCTTCGAGAAAAGCATACATAGTGTCAACAACCGCAAGAGATAATGTAAATCTGCTATAATTTCAGGGCCTTTGAGTTGTACGCAATCACTACCCGCATATACACTTGCAACTGGTAAATTACCCTGCAAGCATCTCATACGCATCAAAATCTCGAATCATGCATAAAACATAGTCAATTTTGAAAGCCGACTTTGAAATTTAGCTTCATAGTTAATTAAGAATCCACTCCAGCATACGGTAATTAAGCGCCATTCTCGAATAAAAACCCTCATTAGTCAATATGAGCAGAAATTGGACTCGGAAAACGTACCTGCTTACGCATAAAGTAATTAATCCCGAAGGCCAAGTCGCCGATCGGCCATTTGCCCAAAGTCTCCGAATAAGTGAACCTCAATGTCTCCGATAACATAAGAACCGATTCAAACATAGTGGCCGGAGGCTGAGCTGGCCGTCGAGAAAGCCTCTTCCTCCTAACCGATCTACTGGAATTCGACAAATCTCCGGCGAGATCGCCGTCGTCTTCAGCCTTCCTCGCCAGTTTCCTACTCAAGACATAGTACAGCATCACCGCCGCTCCGGCGGCCGTCGCCATCGTCCCCGCCGCCATGGAATCAGCTCGGAATCAACCAGTAAGAGATCAACGAGACGGAGATCAAGAAAAAGACCGATCATACATACGCAGAAACCGCGCCGCAACAAGAATTGAGTAATTAGCAAAAGTAAAAACGGTGATCGTGAACGATATGCGAACGAGAAGAACACGAATCTTGTGAACAAAACCGAAGAAAAAGAAACAGAAAGAATGATTTTCGTTTTGAGGATTGTGATGAATTTGTGAACTCTGAAAAGTTAAAACGTCGATTTTGCGAGCGAGGAAGAGAGAATGTAGCTTTTTGGTGTCGATGAAGATTATAGTGGGAAACAGAAAACACACCAAGCTATAAGCTAAGGCATTACTGTTAAGACGAAAAGACGGAAATACCCTTCTGTGTTTTAGAATTTTTGGATCAAGGCCAATAATAATACTTGTGGTATATTCGGTATGCAAAATTAATGGGCTATTAGCCACGTTGGAGATAAGATGGAATAATAATATATTGTTTTGTCTACTATACCATATCTTATTTAAATGTATTAAAACATATTTATTTTATTTTTCATTAAATATACATAAATAATAATATAAAAATTATTTATAAACATAAAATTATTTAAGAGTTATCATATTTCAATAAAATCATAAAACTGATAATAAAATTGTAAGATCAGTGAGATGTAAAATCATAAAATTTAATATATAAAATTATATGATTGATGAGATCTTAATAAATTTAGGTCTTACTTAAGATGAAGATCGATTCGTCAAGATAAAATTATCAGATTTTAAAATTTAAATCAAGATCTTAATAACATTAACTATTACTATTAAACAATATTTTAATTAAATTTAATTACATTTAGGCCAAAAAAAATATATTTTAATTAAATTTATTAAAAATTTTCTAAGATTTTAAATTGACAAATTCCTTACATTTATGTTTTTTTTTTCATTGAATGTCTTTTTTCTTTGTAAGAAAATAGTCATTCATTCTTACTAACACCCTTTTAATCTTAGAGATACGTTTGACTTCTGAAATTTTAAAATTCTTATGAAATGTAATATTTGTAGATTGATACTTCTATTAGAAGTTTGAGCAAAATGTTTAAAACTTTCTGAAATTTATCTTATATGTAAGAGTTTTTTTTTTTTGAAGATATATGTAAAAGATTTCTTAAAGTTTAAACAAAGTGAAAAAAGACTTTACGAACATCTAATTTTGTAAAAAATAAAAATTATCAAGATTTTCAATTAAAAAGTTATATTTTTTAAGCTATTGTTAAATAAAAATAATTAAATTTAAATTTTGGCTAATGTCAAATATAAAATGTTACAAATAAAAGTATATCTTTTTCTCCATGAAAAATTTATCATAAATAGTCTTTAGCATTAAATCAGAAATTTGAGAAATACTTATTATCTTGATAAATTTAAAGAATTTTTCACTCAATAATTTTAAAGTTCATGAAATTTTATATTTCATAACATAAATTTTTTATGAAAAACTCATCAACTTGATATTTGAAAAATCATCAAATTAACAACTCAGTTCTTAAAAGATTGAAATCGATAGTTTAGTTCTTAAAAAAATCCATCAATATTAATTTCTAAAAGAATCAAATGGTATACAATATACTCGATTAATTCATGAAAGACTAATTAGTATACCATTAAGTTCTTTTAAAGTGATAAGTATGTTATTTTGCCTATTTTTAAGGGATAATTACTAATTTATTTGTATTCAAATTATGATTTTATCCCAATATATCTTAATTATTTGATTTTCCCCGTTATCCTAAGTTTAAACTCAAAATATGATATCTTGTGTTAAAATTTGATATTTTGTAAATATCATATCTTTTAAACTTAGGATATAAGTTTATATTATCTTCTATTGATTTTGTAGATCAGATTTCAATCTCAAAGATATCTCAAATCAAGAAGATTCAATTTCAAGATCTCCAAAATCAAGAGATATTTTCGTGGAGCACAAGTCTTACCCAAAACTCAAGAGATATCTACGTGGAGCACAAATCTTGCCCAAGACTTGAGCGCAGATTCTCAGTTTTGAATTTTAAAATCAGATTCTGTAATCTTTTCAGTTGTGGGGACTTTATAGCTCGAATTAGGAAGGTTGAGAAGGGTATGAGGGTTAGAGAAACATTATAAATACCCCTCTCTAGTTAGTGAAAAGGGGGGATCCAATCTCGGATCATCTCTCTCCTCTTCCCTCAAGGCCCTGCACGGCTAATTCTTTTCTCTTGGCTTAAGGTTAATTCTGATTGGATGTTTCAACACTTGTGAGATCATGTTTTTATTTTCCTAAATTGTTTTATAATATTTTTGTTTCTCCTACTCTTCTTGTTTTAATTGTTTTCAAGTTGAACATTCAACTAAGAGCTCGGTTGTCTAATTGATTTGTAAACATAACGCTAGATGTTCTTATTGATTTGTAATTAGTAAGTTCATCACTAAGTAGTAACTAAGATGGTTGTACCATGTTAGGGAGAAGAAAATCTAAACAAGTAATTTTGTAAATTAATTGTTTAGGGTTAATATCTTTCAGGTCTTAGTTCTGTTACCTTAGATTGAATTGTCGATTGTGTCGGATTCGTCTAGTTAATAAGTGGTTAAATTGGGTATGTTATCCTTTAATCAACTTTTAAGAAAGAGTGATTTCACCGTGTGATTTCGTTAACCTATTTTATGATTGATGAATTAATATTTTAGAATCGATGATCAAGTGTGAGACTCCATGAAGATTAACCTTAGCCAAGCCCTCATCCTATCGGTAACTTTTATCTTTGTTTTATTTACTTATTATTTTATATCACAATTTATATTTTGTTTTCTGTTTTCTTTAGATTTGGTTGATAAACTTTAGACAATGCTAGTCTCTGTGGATCGACCATGTTCTCACCCTTACTATAATTTATTATTTTAGTGTGTAGAATCAGGTTAATTATTTTTTGTGGATTCGACACCCATCATAAAGGTTAAATTGTCCTATTAAATATTTAAACATTGAGTTATCAAATTAATGATATTTTTATTTTAATAAATGAAAAGTTTAGATAAAGGTAAAAATTTATATTCCATTAGGGTCAAGAAATACCTTTGACTTCTTTAATAATTTACTAGAAAAATTTACGTATTATTCATCAAATAAAGTCTTCACATCTATCAACGAAACCCCAAATTTTAACCAATTATGTTATTCTTTATTGGCAAATTAATCATCTTTCAAATATCAAATCATGGTAATCAAAATCGAGATCTTAAATTGATATCTTGATAAGGTTCACCTTGCCAAATTACACATAGGATCAGAAATGACTGAAATGGAATCACGATTTGTTTTTACTTTCAAAATTTGATTGTAAAAAAACACAAGCTTTAAAAAAAATTACATTAATATGTTATTCACTTATTCAAGTTAAAAAAGAAAGAAAATCACATAGCATGGCGATAACAGTGGAATTCTTGATTCGATTTATTTTATAACTCTTTCTAGCAAGATTCCGATTTTGTTTATCTTGTAGGAAAATATTAATTTACTCAAATCTTAATAACAAGTTATTTCGTGGGTCCTTGTCTCCTCCTTGGGTACAGTCACACGGTGGAATATGATTGGTAGGTAGATGGATCCAACTCAACAGAACCATTTTGGACAAACGACTTGTAAAGAGTAAAAAATTTTATACTTAACATATGTTAACATCATATTTATTTATTAGATGTATATATGTATACATATAGATATCATAAACCATGTATGATTTTTATTGTAAAATACGCATGTAATAGTAATTAAAATGTGAAGACTCTAAGATATAATAGTATATGAAAATGTGAACAACGTTGCATGATTTAAAAAGTGGTTGTTAGTTATATGATTGTGGTTGAACTAGAAAGTAGAAACAGAAAATAACAAGTCAAGAATGGTTTAATGACTGCTTTATGACTTATGAGTTAAGACTTGGGAATATAATATCAGTTGAAGGCTTGAGGCATTAAACAATCCCTCATTGAGAAATTGTATTTAATTTTACCCACAAAAAAAGGAGGTGGATGATCCTTTCGTAAAAATAATTGAGTAATTATATAAAAGTTGTTTTCTAAAAATTATCAAATGATAATTTAATTTTTTAAAATCTAATTTATACTTTTTAAAGAATTAAAATAAATCCGAGACCTTATCTTAGTAGTTAGAAGAGTCTTTATAGAATATTTCCCTTCACAAAGTCAACACCTTCCCTTCACCAAGTTATTGCTCCTATTAATAAAGTAGGTAGTGTGGTTGTAATAATTGTCAACGTTGACCACCTTTTCCTTAACAAAGACAAACATTTGTGCTTCATCTTTTTTCGCCAATTGAAAAAATCAACTGATAAACTAGAAAATGGACTCACTTACCTAGTTCAACGAATGTAGGTTGCGAGAGCAAGTTGATCGTCCAAGTACTTACAAGAACTTCACAGGAGGGCCCTGCGAAGAATACTCCGACGCTCAAGTTAGTGTATGAGAGACATGAGAGTAAGAGAATTCTGAAAGGTGAGAAGTGGTCAACCTTAGTCTGCTGAGTTGAGCTCTATTTATAGAGCAGGGGGAGAATGGTGGCCAGCGCGCTGGGCGCACCACGTAGTTAGGCACGATCTCCACCAACAGAGGTGGTGGAGACCGAGATTTGCGGGGCATGGCAATCGTGGGTGATTGTGTGTCGTGTCTCTGGGCGGGCGCCAGGAGACTGGAGATCGTGGGTGTGACTAAGCCCGTGACCCAAGATCTCCCCCAGCGAGGATTGCGGAACAAGGCAGTCGTGGGTGACTGCGTGTTAGTCTGGAGGAGCGCGTTGTGACCCACGATGGAGCACGACCGCCTCTAAGTGTGCAGAGACACTCAAATGGCTTAAGTGCGCCTTGACAGGTTGGGAGGGGAGAGGGGGCCCGGTTCGAGGGCTATTTAGGCATACGCCCTAATAGTGATGTATCATCAACAATTAATCAATGCATACTATACACAAAAGCCTTATTTTGGTTTCTTGAAATTAAATTTTATTCAACTTTTTAATTTTTTTTCATTGAGTTAATTTTATATTTTTAAAATAAGGGTAAATTGCACTTTGGCACCATGTAGTTTGACCCTATTTCACTTTGGTACCTTATGCTTTGAAACCTGACACTTTGGTACCCTGTGGTATCTTCCATTAACACTTTGGTACCCTTTGAAGCTATTTTGTAATTTTAACCATAAAAAATTTTGCAAAAATTACATATTAACCCCAAAAAAATTACAAATAGATCTCTAAATACATAGGGTATAAAATTTTACAAATAGATATGTATAAAATTTTGCATAAATATTAACAGATGAGTGAGACAATCAAGTGATCAACGAGATTCCACAGTTTTTGTCAAACAGGATAATTTCAGAATATATTAATGAATTTAGTCCCTTTCAAATGTCTCAATATCTTTGGTATATAAAATTATAAGATACCTTCCTCATTATATAATTCTTTCTTGCATGCTTTGCATTTGCCTTCATCAACATACTTTTCTCATCGCCTAAACCCATTATCACCACCACACATATATATAAACAAATTAATTATATATATTCAAATTACACATAAATACATGCATATAAAAAAAATTAACATGTTTCATGCTTATTGTTTTACTAGTGTGGGTGATCGAATCAGAATGGACTAAGTTCAAGAATTTCACTTACAAGTAGCAAGCGATAAAACCAGCAGCAACATTACGCATACAGGGAATATGCTCCTCAATTTTCTTTGTATCTAGTTTACTACAATGGAATTAAGAGCTAAATAATTTTGTATCTAGTTTAAAAAAAATGGAAAAATAAAATTTCATCTCCCAAAAGTTTTAATGTTTTACATTAAGGTCATTTTCTTTTTATAAAAGGATCAAAACGTAACAACAAAAAATAAATTAGAGTCAAGTATTATTTTTCCATTTTTTTAAACGGAAAAATAGATGAAAAACGTTAGAGGGACCAACTGTGCTAAGTTTTGGAAAATTGAGGGGCCAATATGGAACGAAAAATAACTGAGGAACCAATTTGGAACATTGAGCATAACTGAGGGACCAAAATAGGACTTTGGCCTATCAAAAATTATATATTTTGATGATTCAAGTATTAACTTATTAAGTTGGTATAATTTCAAGGACTAAAATTATTTTTTAAGAAAATTAATATAAATTATATATATAATATAATATAATATAATATAATATAATATAATATAATATAATATAATATAAGAGAGAGAGGTGTGAGTAAGAAAAAAAAGAAAATAGTAAGAAAAGATGAATGGAGAGAGAAAGTTGTAAGGGTAATAAATAAAAATATTTTAATATGCATTTTACAAAAATGCCCTTTGAGTATTTTATTATTTTATAGTAAAACGTAGGTAATTATAGGTAGTTAAGTAGGGATATGTTAGTAATTTGAGAGATAAAGGAGAAAAATAAAGAGCAAACCCCCTTTTTGGTCCCTCAATTGTTACTAAGTCGAGGAATCGGTCCCTCAAATGTGGGAAACTACAACTCAGTCCCTCAATTGTACATTTCCGTCTACGTTTTGGTCCCTCATGTATGATCTGTCACTCATGGAGCTGTTAAGTGATGATGTGTCACTGTTAAATGCTTACGTGGCTGTTATCTGCTGAGTTGGCATACAAATTATATATCCTACTCATTTTTCATATTACACCTCATAAAAAAGGACTTGTGTGCAACATAGTATAACATTTTAATATTGAAAACACAAAAAAAAAATCAAGGACCATTATGAAATTTTCACACTCTCCTCTTCTTCATCTTCTTCTTCAACTTCCTTCCCAAAATCCCTGATTCCTCCTCCTCCTCCTCTTCAATTTCTCCTCCCATCTTCCATTAATACCATTAATTTTAGCTTTAACCCCTCTATTATTATTCAACTCACGCATCTTCTACCCATAAATACCCCAGTATCCCTTACAATTCGTACGGCATATTTCATTCACATTCAACAATCTTCAATAATCTTCAATAATCAACATTCAGTAATCTGATTTCTACCCAAAAACGAACTAGGCACACATCGTACCAGATCATGGACTCTGTTGTGTTGGGGCAGTGGCGTCGAACCTTCTCGTTGAATCTCATCGCGAAAACGGTGTCGTTGAAGCTCGGAAAGGAGGGTTTTAGAAGAGGAAGCTTCGAGAACGACGACAACGATGTCGTTTTGGTGTGGTAGTGGATGACGAATGATGCGTTTGGGTGTTTAGGTTTCGCTCTGAGAAGATGAATGTGTGAGTTGAATAATAATAGAGGGGTTAAAGCTAAGATTAATGGTATTAATAGAAGATAGGAGGAGAAATTGAAGAGGAGGAGGAGGAATCGGGGATTCTGGGAAGGAAGTTGAAGAAGAAGATGAAGAAGAGGAGAGTGTGAAAACTTCATAATGGTCCTTGTTTTTTTTGTGTTTCTGATATTAACATGTTATACTATGTTGCATACAAGTCCTTTTTTATGAGGTGTAAAATGAAAAATGAGTAGGATATATAATTTGGATGCCAACTCAGCAGATAACAGCCACCTAAGCAGATAACGGTGACACGTCATCACTTAACACTTCTATCACTAACGGACCAGACGTGAGGGACCAAAACGTAAACGGGATTGTACAATTGAGGGACTGAGTTGTAGTTTCCCACAATTGAGGGACCGATTCCTCGACTCAGTAACAATTGAGGAACCAAAAAGGGGGTTTGCTCAAAAATAAAGGAGAGAAAGATAACTGTGAAACAAACAAGATTTTTAACTGTAACTCTGGTATTAAAGGAGTACTAGGAGATAAAAGAGGATGAAGGCGTTATAAAGGAACATCCAAACGCACCCTTACTCCTCAAAAATATGCAATTATAATCAATATAATCATTTTCTAAAGATACTAATTCAAATTTAATGATAAATATATTTTTTTTATCGTCAATGGTTAAATGCAATGTCCACAAAATTTAGAATTATATCAGAACTGCCATTAAAAATTAAAGTTGATATCTTTAACAAAAGGAAGAGAAAACCTACTTTTTGGTCCCTCAATTGTGACTGAGTAGATGATTTGGTCCCTGAATTGTGGGAAACTACAACTCAGTCCCTCAATTGTATACTTCCGTCTACGTTTTGGTCCCTCAGGTCTGGTCCGTCAGTTATAGAGCTGTTAAGTGATGACGTGTCACTGTTAAGTGCTTAGGTGGCTGTTAAATGCTGAGTTGGCATCCAAATAATATATACCTACTCATTCTTCATTATACACCTCATAAAAAGGACTTATATGCAATATATTATAACATTTTAATATCAAAACACAAAAAAAACCAAGGGCCATTATGAAATTTTCACACACTCCTCTTCTTCATCTTCTTCTTCAACTTCCCAGCCATCATCGTCATCTCTTCACCAACAATTTGACTGGACCATCACTCTGTTTTCCCTTTCCACTCTCCCCACTCTCCCTTTCCACTCACACATTTACAATTTTTTCACACTACCATCTTCTTCTTCTTCTTCTTTCACTCCGTGAAATGTTCGAATTCTCGGATCTTTCCGATGTTGACGACTCCGCGGCCATCGACGACATCATCTCTCAAGCTCAAGACCCTTGCGTTTTGGAGCAAGTCTCCGCCATCAAATGCTCTCTGGCTTCACCAACTCTGCTCTCCCCACCGATCTTGAATCTCGATTTCGCAAAAGGAGGTGAAGACGACGACGAAACCTAAACAAAATCCGGATTCATCGGCATCATCATTGTCGTCTCCTCCTCGAAAGATAGGTTGTTTCTTGTGCTCTCCAAAGAAGGACTACTCGAAGAAGAAGAAGAAGAAAAGCAAGGAGAGTATTGGGCGTCGGAATCTGGGTGAAACGATGACGATGGAGGCTGAGAAGTTGAAGAAGAAGATGGAGAAGAGGAGAGTGTGAAAATTTCATAATGGCCCTTGGTTTTTTTTGTGTTTTGATATTGAAATGTTATAATATGTTGCATATAAGTCCTTTTTATGAGGTGTAAAATGAAAAATGAGTAGGAATATATTATTTGGATGCCAACTCAGCATTTAACTGCCACCTAAGCACTTAACAGTGGCACGTCATCACTTAACAGCTCTATAACTGACGGACCACACCTGAGGGACCAAAACGTAGACGGAAGTATACAATTGAGGGACTGAGTTGTAGTTTCCCACAATTCAGGGACCAAATCATCGACTCAGTCACAATTGAGGGACCAAAAAGTAGGTTTTCTCCAAAAGGAATGATTCTACTTGTATCTTTCAAGAACTAAATAAAAAATATAACATCTTACAAGGATCAAATCATTTACTCATAATTTTATAAGTATATTTCCAATTCCCATCACAATGTTAGCTAAAAGATACTATTTTCATTCATTATTTCAAATATATGGCACAAATACCCTTATACTCCCCACCTGTAATGGATTATCACAAAAATTATGTAATATAAAAAAAATTCAAATATAAACCATTGACACCAGCAATTTAGTAACATCAGTGACGAGTAAGTATTATGACATGAGTATCCCTTTCAGTAGTCAAAATTAAATTACAACAGATTACCCACAAAATTTTTCTTCTGCCTTCTAAATTCATTTTTACCACTTGATACTATAATAGAAGCTAAAGCTTGCGCAGCATAGATGGATTCAAACATGAAATAGCTATTCGTGTGTATGCCAACCGTGTTTCATTGCATAAACAGCTCCCTTTTTCATCCCCCATGCGTGACTTTATCATTCAGTTGCAAGTTTTGAGCCTGGAGTTCTCAGAATTCCTCTATCAATTAGGGGCTGGAGCTCATTTTTCACAAGTTCCTGTACTTTTGAATCCGCCGATTCCAAGAATGCAGAAATAACCTTACAACTGCAATTAAAATGTGTATATATATCAGTCATTTGCAAGCTGCCCGATTCAAAAAAATATGAGTGAACATATACAGTGATCATTGAAAGATACACAGTTAACAACTCAATCTCTTAAAGTATAGTGTACTCTTAATCTTTATAAGTCATGGAACCAATACATCATAGTCTTTTTGTCCCTACAAATCAATCTCTAAACATAGGCTTAAAGATTGTCTCCATGACTTTCAAGGACTAAAATGTGTAAAGTGAACTTTCATGGATTAAGTTGTCAACTCATGTATCTTTCAGATACCAAATTGTATGGTTACTCTAAATATAAAGTTCAACTGAAATCTACCTGTGACCACATGCCCAAAGCTCACTCTTCCCTTGTAAAGCCTTCTCCCACAAGGTAGAAGCGAAATTGGGACAATCCAAAACAAGTTTCCTGATGATCCGACTCGAATGAAAATTTTCAAGGACATGCTCCTCTTGTGAATCTTCTGATTTTGATATTGCTGCAAGAGATGCAATTGCTTCATGAAGAGAATCTATCTTATCATTCAGAGTGGGGTGAAGTATGCCATCAGAACCCCCTGTGGCAACCTGCATTGATTAACCACAGAAAAAGCAACTTTCGGGTTACAAAATAGTGTAACTTAACGAAATTGATAAATCACCACCAATATCACATTTACTACCTCATAAATAACATCTTTGCCAAAATTTGATCGTATGAGTTCTCCCACATTCTCAATACATGTATCGATGAGACTCTGCATCAGTAATTTATCCAATCAAAAAGCTTTTCAATACAACTCAATTTACTTATATAACCAAACTAGTCTCAAATTTGCAACTTGCATCATCATCAATCCCAATCAAAAAATGCCCATTAATATAATGACGAATATTCATATCACCCTTTTTAATAAAAAAAATTGGGGGAATAATACATAAGGAAAAAGTGAATTCCACATGCCTACAAAACAAAAAAGAAAGACAAAAGGGTGAACAAATTATTAGGGGAAACCCACCTCTGCAAGTCCACTCTTGATCAATAGTTCTTGCCTTCTGACAATAGGGTCCTTTTTCCCACTCTCTACTAGATGAGAATCATCCCCAGAATGTTTATCGTCATTGGCTTCATCTGCTGTTTCTTCCACTTCCTGCTCAGGTTCCTTGTCACCAGATTCTTCAACCTTGGAAGTCTCTGTCCGAGAACTTTCTTCTGACTGATCCTGACAGCAATCGAACTAAGGTGTGAGACTAGAAGAGTAAAATTGCAGTTTCTACAGTTTAAAAGACAAAAGAGACAGCTTCACTAGTAACCTTGACAGAGAGAGAAGGTATATATGAATTCAAAGAAGCTAGGTCATCAGGAGTGAAATAGCGTGAGCAATTAGGATGAAGCAATTGGAGTAGAGGACGTCTTCCATTCTGAAAAATTCAAAAGTTAATGACAGAACCAGAAAGCGATAAAACCAAAATCGTAGCAAGCAAACAGTAGATAATCCTTCTAAATTATTTATGGGAAGGGCTGATTGAGCTGGATTTGGGATGAAAGATAACCTACCAGCAAATTAAAACAGCACAGTTACATATAAAGGCTATTAAAAATAGGTATCACTTGATAAATACTATATTAGGGTGCCTCCTATAACCACTTGACATTATAAGAGGAATAAAACATGGGAGAAACCTTGTCCAAAACAAGCTCCTTCAAAATTGATTGAAGCTCACGGATGACAGCCTGTAACAATAAAGACACAGGCTCAATATGGAAAAAAATATTCCTTAGATATAAACAATGACTATGAGAAAGGAAATCAGAACAAGGACCAACCTTTGTTATCAGTTTCGTGTCATCAACAACTGAAATGATGCAGACTAGCACCTGAAAATTTAATGATACTCCTATTAAAAATTCAGGGTGAAGTAACTTATTAGTAGCAAGTGACAGCACCAAGATTCACTTTCTTTGAGATGTGATCTCTGGATTCTTTTGCAGTATGAGACATTTATTCTAAAACAGGTGATTGGAGAAATGGATAGAGCGATAAGCACACATGAGATACAACCGTAAATCTCAATACATGGTCCAGGAAGCAGCAGAGGCAAAAATTTGATAAGAAAGGAAGAATGTCAATCTTCAGAAAGTGTTGTGATTCATGAAAACAAATCTTGTTAAACATATAACGCATTTTGTCCACTCATAATTATTATTTAACTTTAGGCAAGTCTATTTTGAATTACACCATAGCTGGTCATATTTAAGTATTGATCATTTAGAATTTACAGTTTAAACATACAAGCAACAAATAATTTAAAGTTTTTGGCCAAAAATAAACAAGTAAAAGTTACTATAATAGGAATAAACCACAAATAAATCCTCAAAAGATACAGTTGCCAACATAACAGAAGTCATAGCCTTACCATACACCCATATTGGTGATAAGCTATTTTGTCTATGTGGCCTTTCATTCCTTTGACAATCTTCTTTCTTTCCTAAAATGGGATGTTAAAGGAACAAATCATATGTCAATGAAATTATCACAAGTAAACATTTCAATTCACTTAGAAAGACATTGACACATTGCTAAATAATACCTTGGCACTCCCATGTTTTACAGATAGAATTCCAAGCTTGGCCCCATCCTTTGTACCAATAACTCTAACAAGGAGTGGACCGGACAGCTGTTCTAGTATATCTGTGACAGAGGACTATTGACAAACTCACTTTAGGTAACAGATGAGGTGTAAGCACAGAAAAATTGGTAGGTCATAATAAAAAGCATTTAATGGAGGAAGGGTAGAAAATGACCTTATCAGCAATGCTAAAATATTCCATCAACAATCTGTGTAGTATAGAATGGTCAACTATTCCTTTCTCTAAAATTGGTTGAATCACTGATGTCATATGTCGCAAAACTGAACCTTTCTGAAGACCTAACTTGGAAATTACATCCACTAACCTGATATACAGTTAAAAGCTGCGAAAGTTACAAGTGGAGCAAGATTTAAAGACATCATTGTAAATGTCGTATCAATATCTTTTAAATAATGGTACAAATTTTTAGAGCTGAACTTTTACCGGCTCTCCTTTGATGAGGCTAGGTCCTTAAACAACTGAAGTTCTGTGGAGCATAACTCCAACAGAAGCTCTTGTTTTTGGGTTGCACTTGCTAACTCATAAGCATGCTCAACAACTGCATAACAAGTAGATGCAGAAGAATTATTGTAAGGAAGTTGAATTTTGCAAAATACAGTAAACACATGCATTTATGACAATTGACAATTTATATCATGTAGATAAAATTTCTGCAGAACTGCTAAGCTGCCAGGGGAATAAAGCATATTTTTGGTCTTTCTGCTTTTATCTTCCCTCTAGACTCTTCCACATCCTTAAAGAGGCATCATCTATTAAAATTACAAGCCTGTATAATGCTAAACACAATAAAGTAAAAAACTTTACTCTATTGAGAATTACAAAGTTCAAAATATCTGAACTAAACTAACAACAGTAGCACACCATCAGAAGCCAGAAAGACCTTAATGTTACATAATACATACCAACTGACCCAACCATGTGGCGAAGGAGAGGAGCAACATGCCCACGAAGAGTGGAGATAAAGCCTGCAAGCTGTTTCTTGGAAGCTGAAATAGAAGGGAGGCAGCTTAGAATAGAAGTGACACAAAACACAACAAGTCATGACATAATGAACTATCATTAAATATATTACAATTTTCAAAGTAGACAATTACCATTGTCCAACATCTTCTTTACTAAGTGAACTGCATATGCATTATATGAAAGAGACAGAAAATGTGGCCGAAGCTCTTCAAATACGGCATCTCTTTCGGCTTGCGAACAATGCTTAACACACGTCTATTGACAAGGAAAGAAAAGGTTAAATCTGAAAGCTATTGTAATGTAATATAAAAGTAGAAAATAGAAAAATCAGAAAGTAAAACAAAATGTATACCTGAAGAACACGAGAAGAAACATGAGACCCTGCAATCTCATGAATTTTCCCCTTCATCTTTTGCAAAGCTTCTGTTACCAGCCTTTGGAAAATTGAAGGCAAGAGTAAATGTGAAGAAATGAATAAAACTATAGATAACTCTTAGCATGACTTGAAGAAAATATCAGGATTTTAACATTATGTTTAGAAGAACATACTTAGCCCTTTCCTCTTTAGCAATATCGCGACGTCTCATCTTCTCCCATAGACGTGCAAGCTCCTGTACAAATTAAATACAATAATTCTTAAGTTCAAGTTCTTAAACAGTCCTCTACAAAATCCAGTGATCTCTGAGAGTCCTAAGAAAAGCTCAGTCCTATATGCCACTTAAACAACCAAATGGGGCTTGATTTCCCCCAAGTTAAAAATTATATAATACTTTAGTTCATGAAATATCAAAACTTAATAAAAGAAATTGTCTATTTTGATAAGTAGCATATGAACCCAGGCTAACCACATGACACTCACTTGTTCAAGTGTGAAATGTCGCTTTCGTTTCTTTTTTCTAGCCTCTGCAAGTTCCTGCAATGAAAAAATTAGAGAAGCCAATCAAAACATGTACTCCGACTGTTTCACCACCTAGTTGCAAATACACCAGAATTGTCCACACATTCTAAATAAATAAATCATCATCTTCCTACATCAGTTTCACAAGCATTCTATCTAAATTGAGTTTCTTCTATTTCCAATCACTTTCCCTAATTATAAAGTTCACTACGTTGCTGGTTTAGACATATATAATGTACGATACATCCCGATAATAAACATTTCAAGGAAACCATGAAACCTTTGCTTGCAATCGACGTTCTCGGCCCGTAACGGGAGCCTTCTTCTCTTTATCAACCAGAGGTGTTTTTCCTTTGTTAATGAATTTCGAGGGCTTCACGAAGCCCTTTTTCTCCGGATTTGAGACAGTGAGCTTGGGCATCTTAGAAGGAGATGATTCATCTGCTTCGGTTTTAGAACCTGGAATTCGCTTTCTCTTGCTGGTCTTGCCGTCGTGTTGCTTCTTCGCCGCCATCGGAGGAGATCGAAGCTCAGGCTCTTGTGCTATCTCTGGCGTCTCGGGTTCGATAGAGAGACTCTTGTTGTGAGGTTTATTAAGGGTTTTAGAATGAAGAGGAAACCTATTATTTGGTCCCTCTCTTTTTACTTAGTCAATGATTTGGTCCCTTATTCATTGAAATAAATTACTTATTCTCTTATTTATCACAATCGTTAACTATTTAGTCCCTCAGTTAGAATTCGTATGAATTATTTGATAACTTAGACGTTAAATGCTTACATTGTACCATTAAATGTCACTTTGGCATCCTAATCACCTAAACCAATGGAACCGGACCAACAAAAACAATCAAATCGGTCTAAAATTGAGTCAGACCCAAATATTTGTATTACATGTTGATAAACTAGAAAATGGGTGGCACTTACCTAGTTCAACGGATGTAGGCTGCAAGAGCTTGTTGATCGTCCAAGTATCTGCGAGAACTTCACAGGGGGCCCTGCGAAGAATACTCCGACGCTCAAGTTAGTATATGAGAGATATGAGAGTAAGAGAATTCTGAGAGGTAAAGAGTAGCTAACCTTAGTCTGCTGAGTTGGGCCCTATTTATAGAGCAGGGGGAGAGTGGTGGTCAGCGCGCGGGGCGCACCACGTAGCCAGGCACGATCTCCACCAGCGGAGGTGGTGGAGACCGAGATTTGCGGAGCAAGGCAATCGTGGGTGATTGCGTGTCGTGTCGCTAGGCGGGCGCCAGGAGACTGGAGAACGTGGGTGTGACTAAGCCCGTGACCCACGATCTCCCCCAGCGAAGTTTGCGGCACAAGGCAGTCGTGGGTGACTGCGTGTTAGTCCGGAGGCGCGCGCTGTGACCCTGGATGGGTCACGACCGCCCCTAAGTGTGCAGAGGGCGCCTGATTGGCTTGAGTGCGCCTTGCCAAGTTTGGAGGGGGAAGGTGCCCGGTTCGAGGGCTATTAAGGCGTACGCCCAAATAGTGATGTATCAGGAGCGCAGGCGCGCGGGATAATAGGTTTGGAGCGCAAGCGATGGATCCAGCGCCTGGGACATGCATGCGTTCTAGGCGTACGCCCAGGATGTACAGGAGTACTTGTCCCCCACGCAGAGGGAGAAATAGGAAAGTTGGGCGTCCACATCAAGGGAATATGGAACGTCAAAGAAGCCAAGGCGGGCGTCCATGTGGTAGGTAGCGCTGTCTTGTCTCAGACACGTGTCGCAACCCGAGAGGCCAGAGTTTGAAAAAGCAGAAAACGCCTCATTTGCCGCGCTTGTGAGGGTATATAAGGGCCGAACGGAGCGTCTCTTGCACTTTTGCTTCTTGCGTTCGAGAGTTGAGGAGAGAGAAAAGAGAAAGCCGAAGAGTTCAGCCGCCGGAGTTGTGGAACCGCTGCCGGAGTCGAAGCGCTGTGGTTGTGAGCGAGAATCGGCCCGAGTTCAACGTTTTCCGGTGAGTAACACCTCGTGATGTTATGTTATTACTGCCTGTGTTAGGGTTTCGCGAGTCAGTGTGTTAGGGTGCCTGTCGCATGGTTTACTGGTCTTCTCTGTGTGTCGCGATGGAGTGTTAGGGTGCAGGTTAGTTCGTCGCTAGAGTCAGCGAGAAATGGGTGGGGTTTCGAAAAAATGGGATTTTGAGTGCCGATTGCTTGGGTTAGTCGCAGGGTGCGAGTTCGCAGCGAGGGTTTCTGGTTGAGTTGGTGTGTGTACTGGTATTTGGGTGTACATGAATGGGTTATCTGGGCTAGGGTTTGCCAGGTTCGTGAGTGTTGATGAAGATTCTGGGTTTTCTAGGTGTTCTGGGCGTGTGTTTGTCGCGTTCATGTGTGTGTGTGAATAGTGGGGTGTTTCTGAGGTGAAACCGGTGCTAGTTCGATTGGGGCGCGCCCGCCATCTGGGTGAATGACGCGTGTTTTTCTATTTGCAGATTGCGAAGAGTGAGCGATAGCTGATAATCAGGGCGAGCGTCGCGAATTATTCAACTTTCAAGCTAACAACCAAACGCACTATGTCTTCAGGTACCTCCTAATCTCTTGTGCTTTGACTTTTCTGGCAAGTGTTAGAGACCATGGTGGTCCTTAGGGAGTTAGAAGAAGGTGAAGAACTGAGTAGCGTTAGTAGTCTGACTACACAGGGGAGTAGCTCTGTGGATTTAGAGGAGGTGCGTCGCTCACTAGACAAAGTGGTGTAGAGGGCGACCGAACTGTTGTCCAGGCGAGCGCGTAACGCGAGGGGCGCGCGGAGTGTGTATAGGGGGTGTTTGGATTTAGTCATTTTTAAACCAGCAATTATGTCGGAGACAACGGAGGAGGAGCTGGTGCTGGAGCTTTCCGACTGCATAGAGGGGGAACCAGCGACGGTGATGGGTGAGCCAACGGGCACCCTTAGCGGATCGGCGGCCGAGGGGGAGCGTTTGATCATGGCCCGCGACGAGGTTACGTGGGATGCCGCGGAGGGGTATGGTAATCCCGAGGTTAGGGCGACCAAGGGGCCGCCAGCAGAGCCTTCAAGATTTGACAGTGAAGAGGATCTGGAGGCGGTCCACGATGCCTACTTCGGGCCGGGGTCTGGCCGGGAGGCGAGCGGCATGGCCGTGGGCGTGTGGGATGGCAATAATTCGATGTGGTGGACCCATCGGCGAGGGTTCATCGTACATGAGGTCCTCCTGCAGGAGTGTAGTTCCGATCTGCCATTCACTGATTTCGAGGTGGAGTTGATGAATCACCTCAACTGCTGTCCAGCGCAGCTGATGGCAAACAGCTGGAGGAGTTTGAAATTCTTACAGTATGCGGCCTGGTCTGTTGGCGTGCAGCTGACTGTAAGGTTTTTTTGTACTGGTTCTCGGTGAAGTCCGGGGACAACGGGCGGGTGAACATACAGAGAAAAGGGGGGAGCCTGAGTGAATTTCCAGCCAGTATAAGCAACTGGAAAAACTGGAAGGACAGGTACTTCCCCATTGTGCAAAATGGGATGGGGCGCCCGTGGTGGGTGAGAGAAGAGGATGATCGCCCGCTGTTCCCCGTGGTGTGGTCAGATGCCAATACCGGGGTGAGCCCGATTAAGAGGGGGCACTTGAGTGAGGAGGAGCGGCGGGCGGATAGGCTCCTTAGCTCGTTTTACCGCCATTATACACAATCATGTAATATGTTAATTTACTCTTCTGATTGTTATGCGATGTGGTTGTTTGGATGGCTCCTAACCAACTTGCTTAACATAAACTTCACATCCCCAAACCTTGAGGTAAGACAAACTGGGCCTCTTCCCAATCCATATTGATGGAGATTGTGCCCTAGGGCCAATCATTTTATTTATATG
>QANZ01049036.1:0-37679 GCA_003254925.1 Chamaecrista fasciculata
AAACTAGATATTTCTAGAGTGAGAGAGAGAGTTGGTGGTTTTCAACATAATTATTATTTTTATTTATTACCTTAGTTGTTGTTATGTGATAAAAATATTTAATTATTTAGTAATAAAACATTAAATTCAAAATATAAAAACTTAATTAAGAAAAAGTCAAAATTACATGAACTTAATATAAATTATAAGAACCAAAAAATTGATTGAAACGCCCTTTTTTAATGAAGCTTTTGCAGGCAACAAAAAACAAAAAAACAAATTGATTGAAAGTAAAATTAAAAATAAAATTACACTATATGACCTTTTTCTTGGTGTCATCATGCATGCTCTTTCTTTCATTCATTAACTTGTCTCTCTATATATATGGCCAAAGACAACCGAAATGGTCCATACTCCATATAATGCCTTTACCATCATGAATAAAGCTTGTTTATAATCTTTCTATAAATATTACAAGTTTACAACCACTGAATCCTAAACCATTCTATTTCTCTTCTTCACTAATCACTACTCTTTCTTCCTTCTTACATCCTCATCAATGGAAGTTCCACCAACAGACGCCTGCCACGTGTTGGCTGTACCTTATCCCTCTCGAGGACACATCAATGCCTTGATGAACTTCTGCAAATTGCTGGTAACCCTTCAAAACGACATCGTAATTACCGTTGCGGCAACTGAAGACTGGGTCGGAATAATCGAACCGGATCCGGCCAGACCGGATAACATCCGGTTCGGCTCAATGCCTAACGTTATCCCCTCCGAGCTGACAAAAGCCGCCGATCACATCGGCTTCTGGGATGCTTTCATGAACAATATGGAAGCGCCGTTTGAGGAGCTGCTTGATCGGCTTGAGCCGCCGCCCACCATAATTATCAACGACACTTTCTCTTTCTGGGCAGTTGCCGTCGGAAATCGGAGGAATATTCCGGTAGCGTCGTTTTGGCCTATGTCCGCCACCGTTTACTCCGTGCTCTTACACTACCACCTCCACCACCTTAATGGTCACTACCCACTAGATTTCTCCGGTGAGCTTTTATTATATTACTTTTGGGATTTGGTCAAATAGTATTTTCATATTCAAATTTTGAGGTAAGTTTCATATTTATCCTAAAATTATTTTTTGTTCTATTTTGGTCTCTAAAATATGATTTTATATGATTTATATTGTTATTTTTAATTTAGACACTTAAGAAAGTTAAGATAGATCATTTAACTCTCATGTAAGTGAATTATATATATTGTCAAAGAAAAAAAGAAAATTTTTGATTTTTAATCATAAATTAAAGATAAATTTACAGTTAACTTTTATTTCTAAATTTGTGACGGCAGATGTACTCTTGGTATCATCTTAAGTATGACATCAGTTTCAATACTCTTCAATTTTTTTTTGAGTCAATTGTACTTTAAAAGTTTTTCTTTTTAACTTAATTATACCCTCAATTAAAGGAGTATAATTGACTCAAATGTAAAATATTGAAGTTACAATTTATCAAAACAATTTTGAGNTTAAATTGATGTGATATAAATTAATATATATTTTAATTCCACCACTGAGCTTGCTAATTGCAACAGAAAATGGTGACAAGCGAGTGGATTATATTCCTGGCGTTCCGCCAACACGTCTCGCCGATCTTCCTCTTGTTGAGGGAAGCTTCTATTCCCAAAAATTATTGGAACTATGTAATAAAGCTATTCAATCTGCTTCCAAGGCACAATATCTCTTAGTGGCTTCCATATATCAACTTGAGCCTCATGTCATTGATGTTCTTAAAGCAGAGTTATCTATCCCCATTTACACCATTGGCCCTGCCATACCATATTTTACTCTCGGAGATCACAAACTCTCTTTGAACACCGATAGTAGCTACTTCGAGTGGCTAGACCAACAACCCAATAATTCTGTTGTTTACATATCACAAGGAAGCCTTTTCTCTGTTTCAAGTACTCAAATTGAGGAGATTACTTCTGGATTACGTGAGAGTGGGGTTCGATTCTTGTGGATAGCACGCAAAGATGCTTCTAGATTGAAGGAGATTTGTGGAGATAAGGGGTTAGTTTTGGAATGGTGTGACCAACTGAAGGTGTTGACTCACCCTGCAATCGGAGGCTTTTGGACGCATTGTGGGTGGAATTCTACAAAAGAAGGTATTTTTGCGGGTGTTCCATTTCTTACCTATCCAGTGATAGCGGACCAAGGGTTAGATAGTAAGATGATAGTGGAGGAATGGAAGGTTGGGTGGAGAGTGAAAGAGGACGTGAAGGTGGATTCTTTGGTGAGAAAAGATGAGATTGTAAGGCTTTTGAACAAGTTTATGGATTTGGAGAATGATGAAGTGAGAGATATGAGAAACAGAGCCAAAGAGCTTCAGGAGGTCTTTCATGGTGGAATAAATGGTGGGTCAGCTCAAGATATTAATGCCTTTGTGAAGGACATGACAATGATTGCACTGAAATAGTTAGGTGGCTGGAGTTTTTTCTTTTTAATTTTACTTTTGTAATTCTACATGTACCCAAACAACATAATCATGGAAGATTCACTCTTTTTAAGTTGTATAGAAGCTTTTAGATAATTTAAATTGTGGATCTTCATGCCCTTGGATTGTGTTGAGTACTAGATACATACTATGTAAAACTATATTATTGTCATTTTAAAAGTGATGTGAATTGTGTTTTTTTTTTTTGTTATTTTCTTAACCATCACATAGCACTCCGGTGACCAGGAATTAATCCTAATTCCTAACCCACACTACTACACTTCTTAGTGACTTTAAGCTTACAATGTCTCTTAAAAACGCACCAACATTCAGATTAGAGATGATCCACCTTTTGCAATGTCTCGCTCACAAATACCCTTCATCTCTCTACCTTTTGCAATGTTTTTCCATATTTTTTTTCTTTTTAGTTTCAAAATTATATTTGAGTTTGATTTGACCTTATTTGTTAACGATCTCAACTGAACTTAATTAAAATGGATTAATCAAAATTAACATATAAAAATCATTATATACTTATTTAAATAATTTCGCACATAAAAATTTCCTTTTACAAATTATTACTCAATCAACATTTCAATTTATAATTTGATTTTTCATAATCTGATTATAATCTTTCCCAAACAGACCCTTAATTAGCTATGTTTGACAATGGTAGAGATAATTAAGAAATAGAAATTGTGTATAGAATAAAACTTAATTAGCTATATTTGATAAGGATAATTTAGTCATTTTAGATGGACTAAAATAATTTCATCCCATAAAATTAGACTAATCTCACTCCCTACGATAGGATTAATTAGCTATCTTTGATATGAAATTGTAGATCTTCATTCATTCACTATTAAATTGTTTTGACAAGGATTGTTTAGTCATTTTTGGTAGATCAAAATAATCACATCCTATGAGATTAGACTAATCCCACCCTAGGTGATAATAAAAAATGGTCATTTCATATGATTATGTTACTCGTGGAAATATAATATTCTGATGACTAACTTTTTAATTCGCCTACTTATAAACATAAGATTAATATATCTATGTCAAAGTTTATAATATAGAAACTATTTTTTCCATCTATGTATCTAACGTTTTCTAAGGATATAATTGAAACTAACCTCATATTTTAGGGGTACCAAAAGTACTTTTACCTAAATGATAAGAACCAACGAATCCAATGAAAGTAAAATTAAAATAAAATTACACTACATGACCTCTATCTTGGTGTGATAGGTACGTACTCTCATGCATGCAACTTGTCTCCCTATATGGCCAGAGGGTACAAGGAATCAAGGACGATGCCTTTACCATCATGAATCTCTTGTTATAATCTTTCCATAAATATTACGAGTACAAGTTTACAACCACTGAATCCTAAACCATTCCATTTCTCTTCTTCACTACTCTTTCTTCCTTCCTACTTCCTCATCAATGGAACTTCCGCCAACAGCCGCCTGCCACGTGTTGGCCGTGCCTCATCCCGCTCGAGGACACATCAACGCCCTGATGAACTTTTGCAAAATGCTGGTATCCATTGAAAACGACATCGTAATTACCGTTGTGGCAACTGAAGACTGGGTCGGACTCATGGAATCGGATCCCAAACCCAGACCGGATAACATCCGGTTCGGCTCAATGCCTAACGTTATCCCCTCCGAGCTGACTCGAGGCGACGACCACATCGGCTTCTGGGATTCTATCATTAACAATATGGAAGAACCGTTTGAGCAGCTGTTGGACCGGATTGAACCGCCGCCCACCATCATTATCAACGACGCTAACTGTTTCTGGGCTGTTGGCGCCGGAAATAGGAGGAATATTCCGGTAGCTCAGTTTTGGCCTATGTCCGCCACCATTTACTCTGTGCTCTTACACTACCACCTCCTCCACCTAAATGGCCACTACCCACTAGATTTTTCCGGTTAGCTTTTAGCCTTTCATATAATATAGGCAAAAGTACTATTTTTGTCCTTCATTTTTAAGGTAATTGTCAATTTCGTATGTCCTCAATCATTTTTTATCGTTAATTTTGTCGTTAATGTTTCACATTTTAGTTAATATAATGTTATCATTTGCTTTTACTTTAGCCAAATATTAACGACAGAATCTACGTGGCTAATGATATATAATATAAAATTCATAAAAAGCAAACTCAAATCTTAACTCAGATTAAACAACATGATGCAGTATGTATTTGGTAATTTATTGAAAGAAGTTGATCAAAGGATAAAATTGACCAAAATGTAAAAATATTAGGGATGAAATTAACCACAAAAAAAGATTAAGAACGAAATTGACAGTTGATGTAAAGTTTGGGGACGAAAAAATTATTAATTTTACCATATATATATATATAGTTAATTACTTTTGGGCTTTAATACTATTTTGGTCCTCAAAATATGAGGTAAGTTTCATTTTAGTCCTAAAATTATTTTTTGTTCCATTTTAGTCTCCAAAATATGATTCCATATAATTTTGTTGTTATTTCTAATTTAAACATTTTAGATAGATAATTTCTTTATCATATGTGTAAATGAGTTGGGAAAGAAAATTAAAGAAGAACAAATTTTGTTCTTAATCATAAATTATAGACAAATTTATGGTTAACTTTTATTTCTAAATTTGTGACTAAGTATAAAATTTTTCATTATCTTTTTGTCAACTATGTTATTAAGACGTATATGAGGAGAAAATCATTTATTTTAACAGTTAAGGTTATAAATAATAATAGAAACCTAACAAAATCACATTTTGAAGACCACATGGAAAAATAATAATTTTAGAATCAAAATGAAATTTAACTCATAGTTTTAAGACCAAAATGAAGTTTTCACCTTGATTTTGTATAGATTTAAATTGATGTGATGATATACGTTAATTTATATTTCAATTCCACCATTGAGCTTGCTAATTGCAACAGAAAATGGTGACAAACGAGTGGATTATATTCCTGGCGTTCCACCAACACGTCTTGCTGATTTTCCTCTTATTGACGGAAGCCTCAATTCCCAGAAATTAATGGAACTATCAAGTAAAGCTATTCAATCTGCTTCCAAGGCACAATATCTCTTAGTGGCTTCCATATATCAACTTGAGCCTCATGCCATTGATGTTCTTAAAGCAGAGTTATCTATCCCCATTTACACCACTGGTCCTGCCATACCATATTTTAATCTTGGACAACAAAAACCCAATTTGAACACCGATAGTAGCTACTTCGAGTGGCTAGACCAACAACCCAATAATTCTGTTATTTACATATCACAAGGAAGCCTTTACTCTGTTTCAAGTGCTCAAATTGAGGAGATTGCTTCTGGATTGCACGAGAGTGGGGTTCGATTCATGTGGATAGCACGCAAAGAAGCTTCTAGATTGAAGGAGATTTTTGGAGAGAAGGGATTAGTTTTGGAATGGTGTGACCAATTGGAAGTGTTAACGCACCCTGCAATAGGAGGCTTTTGGACGCATTGTGGGTGGAATTCTACAAAAGAAGGTGTTTTTGCTGGTGTTCCATTTCTTACTTACCCAGTGACATTGGACCAAGGATTAGATAGTAAGATGATAGTGGAAGAATGGAAGGTTGGGTGGAGGGTGAAAGAGGACGTGAAAATGGACTCTTTAGTGAGAAAAGAAGAAATTGCAAGGCTTTTGAAGAAATTTATGGATATGGAAAATGATGAAGGCAGAGATATGAGAAAAAGAGTGAAAGAGCTTCAGCATATCTTTCATCGTGGAATGAATGGTGGGTCAGCTCATGATATCAATGCCTTTTCGGAGGAGATGACAAGGATTGCAATGAAATAGTTAGGTGGCTGGAGTTTATTATATGTACCAAAACATGGTGATTCACTTTCTTTTTAAATTGTTTAGAGACGGAAGGGGAATGAAAGTTTTAGAAACTTTAAATTGTGGATCTTCATGCCCTTGGATTGTGTTTTGTACTAAATATTATGTAAAACAACCCTCTCCTCTAAACTATATTTTTATTTTTTATTTTTGTTATTTTGAAAGTTATGTTATTTTTTTTTGGTTAATTCCTTAACCATGTTTCTTGAGCTTTAAAGACTATTGTATTTGCTAGATGTAGTGATACAGATCTCAAAATGCTAAATGAAACAAAGCCATCACATAGCACTCCGATGACCACATATGAATCCTAAAACACCGCATCAAGATTCACATAAGATGACCCACCTTTTGCAATGGTTTGCTCACAAATACTCTTCATCTCTCTAGTCCTGTCTCTACCCACTTTAATTTCCTTTCCCTCTCTATTTTTAAATTAGTCCCAAACTTACTTTCTACACACGAGTTGACCATATTTGCTAGTGATCTAAGTAGAGAAAAAACTCCTTATTGCATTCAGATTTGACAAAAGCTATGACTAACTTTATTTTTTGACCGTAAAACGAGTTATTTACTTTTGAAACTTGACCTTACCTCATTTTTTTTATTGATTCGACCTTGGTGTTTTTGGTAAGCANAACGGCGAACTTTCGAACTGAAAAGAAGACGACGGAAGGTGATGGGAGACGACGGAAGATGACCACCGATGTCGTCTGACCGACGGGCAACAGCGGCGGTGGTGGTGATGGGAGGCAACAGCGGCAGTGTTGTGCGTATGCGTCTGTGACTCGTGGTTTTTTTATTGTTAAATGTTGAATGCATTTCTGTTGTGTGTATGGGGCTAGGTTAGAAATCAATTGAGTGTAAATGGGATTAATGGTATAGTAATCTAAGGGCAAAAAATTAATCATCAAATTTAAATCTAACGGCCAGAAATTATCTATGTAATTATAATAATATAAAAAATATATATATTTATATATATAATTTGGGGACNAGAAAATTAAAGAAGAACAAATTTTGTTCTTAATCATAAATTATAGACAAATTTATGGTTAACTTTTATTTCTAAATTTGTGACTAAGTATAAAATTTTTCATTATCTTTTTGTCAACTATGTTATTAAGACGTATATGAGGAGAAAATCATTTATTTTAACAGTTAAGGTTATAAATAATAATAGAAACCTAACAAAATCACATTTTGAAGACCACATGGAAAAATAATAATTTTAGAATCAAAATGAAATTTAACTCATAGTTTTAAGACCAAAATGAAGTTTTCACCTTGATTTTGTATAGATTTAAATTGATGTGATGATATACGTTAATTTATATTTCAATTCCACCATTGAGCTTGCTAATTGCAACAGAAAATGGTGACAAACGAGTGGATTATATTCCTGGCGTTCCACCAACACGTCTTGCTGATTTTCCTCTTATTGACGGAAGCCTCAATTCCCAGAAATTAATGGAACTATCAAGTAAAGCTATTCAATCTGCTTCCAAGGCACAATATCTCTTAGTGGCTTCCATATATCAACTTGAGCCTCATGCCATTGATGTTCTTAAAGCAGAGTTATCTATCCCCATTTACACCACTGGTCCTGCCATACCATATTTTAATCTTGGAAAACAAAAACCCAATTTGAACACCGATAGTAGCTACTTAGAGTGGCTAGACCAACAACCCAATAATTCTGTTATTTACATATCACAAGGAAGCCTTTACTCTGTTTCAAACGCTCAAATTGAGGAGATTGCTTCTGGATTGCACGAGAGTGGGGTTCGATTCATGTGGATAGCACGCAAAGAAGCTTCTAGATTGAAGAAGATTTGTGGAGAGAAGGGATTAGTTTTGGAATGGTGTGACCAATTGAAGGTGTTGACTCACCCTGCAATAGGAGGCTTTTGGACACATTGTGGTTGGAATTCTACAAAAGAAGGTGTTTTTGCGGGTGTTCCATTTCTTACCTACCCATTGATATTTGACCAAGGGTTAGATAGTAAGATGATAGTGGAGGAATGGAAGGTTGGGTGGAGGGTGAAGGAGGACGTGAAAGTGGATTGTTTGATGAGAAAAGATGAGATTGTAAGGCTTTTGAAAAAGTTTATGAATTTGGAGAATGATGAAGTGAGAGATATGAGAAAGAGAGCAAAAGAGCTTCAGAAGGTCTTTCATGGTGGAATAAATGGTGGGTCAGCTCAAGATGACAATGATTGCAATGAAATAATTAGGTGGCTAGGGATGAGTACGTTAGAGTGGAGATTTTTATATTTGGTGACTCTATGTATGCTTAGGAAAATAAGAGAATCATCGTGATTCACATTTTTAAAAAAATTGTTCGTGCTGCTTCATGTCATTGGAAGCTATATTGTTTATGATTTTTCTTTTGAGTGTTATGTGATTAATTATATTTTGAAGAGTGAGTCTATGACGCAAATATTATTTTTGTTGCATTTCATGAAATTCACCTCATCAAATCCTTAGTAGGCTATATTGATGAGATGGATGGAATCTAGAAACCCTATATATAATTTCTAATTAAGACAGAGATTCTCTTGAAATTTACCTTATCTCATTATATTTATCCAATTGATATGGCCTATAGAATTATGCCACGTGACATATAAAGCTTGTAAAACATGTAAATAACTCACCCATGAAACCATGACATAAGCCGAAAATCATAATTTTATATGTAGTTGATAAATATATAAAGAGAAAAGACCACAAACACTACCAAGGTGGTGGCCATGCCCTACGCCCTAACATAGTGCATGACCACCCAAGCCATGCCCCACAATAAGGCATGGTGGTGGCCGCCCAAGCCATGCCCTTCAATACAATAGGGCATGGTAGGGGCCATGCCCTACATTAGGGCATGGTCGCCCAGGCCATGCCCTACATTACGGCATGGTGGCGGCCATGCCCTACATAAGGGTATGGTTGTCCAAGCTTCGCTATAAAAAGAATTTCGGTTTTAAACGAGTCATTCATGTAATTTTGTCTCTAGAAATTAAGGATTTTAGCAAAGATTCGCCTACATATCTTCACTAAAGCGTCAACATTAAGCTGATTCTCCTAGAATGGAAACAAAATACCCTAAATATCAGACCTGCCTATGGTCACCCGCACTATAAAAAGGCCTAGGCAGGGTCTACCAAGGTAACGCATTCTACTCAGTCTAGACTGATTACTCTCAAACACTCATTACTAACTTAGGCATCAAAGGAGAGTCACGGGGCAACACCCCCGCTGTTCTTTGTTTTGCAAGAAATCTACCCGAATTCCTCATCGAACCAGGTAAGGTCCCTCGGGCCAGAACTTGGTTCATCAACAGTATATATATATGGCAATCTTAATAAAATATAGGCCAAAGTCCTATTTTTGTCCCTCGGTTATGCTCAATGTTCCAAATTGGTGCCTTGGTTATTTTCTGTTCCATATTGGTCCATCAGTTTTCCAAAACTTGACACAGTTGGTCTCTCAAACGTTTTCCATTCATTTTTTTGTTAAAAAAAATAAAAAATAAACTTTCATCCGCCAAAAGTTTTATTTTCTTATATTAAGGTCATTTTCTTTTTATAATAGGATCAAAACGTAAAAAAAGAAATAAATTAAAATTTTAATTGAATTTTTCCTAAAACACAACTTCTCTCTCTCTCACGCCAAAAAAAAACAACTAACTTTGAATATATCTAAATAATGATTAAAATAAAAACTTTGACAACGCCAGAAGCGAGCTGAATCTGCCAAAGATTGGGGCGGCGACGCCGTACATTCGAGTCGGGTAGGGTTCTGTTACAGCCGGCAGAATCAACGACGAAGGAGAAGACGATGATGATGCAGAGGATGTAGAATTTTATGTATAGGAAACAAATGTAATAATTTTATTGATTGAAATCAGTATATATACATGATATGTGTCGCGATTTTTTCTCTCCTTCTGTGAGATATCTTCGTCTTCCTGGATCTCTTCGTCTTTGATGAGATTCCTTCGTCCTTTCTAGATCTCTTCGAGTTAGGGTTTTGTATTGATCCTAATCGGTGAGATTTCTTCGTCCTTTCTGGATCTCTTAGAGTTTAGGTTTTCTTGATCCTAATCGGTGAGATCTGTTCGTTGCATCTGTTTGAGTGTTTTACTCCTGTTAGTCGTTTTTCGTGCTTTGGCGCGGATTGGAGAGCAATTGTGATGGAATATGAGGCAGGTGGACTGGTAGATGGTGAGGAAGCTATGGAGATTGAATGGAGTAGGGAGGAATCGGTGGATGTTGGAAGGAAGACGCTGATCGGCAAGATTGTTGCAGTGAAGAGTTTCAGTAGAGGCATTTTCAAGAATACAGTGTTCAGAGGCTGGAATCTCAATGGAGATGTGAGAATTAGTGAGATTGGAGGTAATCAATTCATTTTTTCCTTTGATGATGATACTGATTGCATTAGAGTGTTGCGCGATAGGCCGTGGTATGTTGCTGGTTTTTTATTGCTGGTTCAAGAATGGAATCAATTTAGTCCTCTGTGTAATCTTGTCTGGAATTTGAGTCCGTTTTGGATTCAGCTTCATGGAATGCCTTTAGGAGGAATTTCAGAAAGGAATATGTTTATGTTAGGAAGAAGGATTGGAGAGGTTCTAGAGATTGAGAAGTCGTTTGTGTCTGGTCGTATTGCTCGTGATTTCTTAAGGATTAGAGTATTGGTTGATATTGCTAGTCCTTTAGTGGATGGTTTTTGGATCTCTAGACCTAATTTGGAGAAAATTTGGATAGCTGTGAAGTATGAGAAATTGCAGGCTTTTTGTTTTAGATGTGGAACGATGGATCATGATTTTAAGGTGTGTGAGAAAGAAAGAATAATGGTGGGAGTTAATGGTGATAAGCTTAAGTATGGAAATTGGTTGTGTGTGCCTCCGATTAGAGGTGGTAGAGGAATAGACATTATCAAAGTTGAGGAGGAATGGCAGGGGAGGGTGAGTAGGAGTTTTCCTGTGGTGGAGTGTGACATTAGGGGAGTGGTTGAAGCTGACTGTGGTAATGATGTGTCTGTAGAGAGTGATGGAGATGTTGATGTTATTAATAATTCTGATAGTTTGGTGATGGCTACAGGTTTGGATAAGGTGAATGAGGGCTGTTATGAGGCTTCTTCATCTGGTGTGGGTACTGTTTGTAGTTTGGAGGTTGAGGCTGTGGATTCTGGTGTGATGACTAGTATGGTTCCTGTTGTTAAGAATGATTTGAGGAAGATGAATTTCAAGCAGATGAAAGCTGTTAAAGGTGAGAGAATGGTGGAATTGATTAAGCACCAACTTTCTGATGAGATGAAGGTTCTTTTGTTGGGAAATCACAGAGGGAGCGCAGCGGAAGAAATTAAAAATTTTTGGACTAAAACGTAATAAAACCTAAAAGCCAACTCTGTGATTCCTTCCAAGATCCACTAACTATGNGATGGTAAATAGTAGTTCTAAGAAGGGCAGATTTGATTTGTTTTCTGTTTCCTCGGGAAAATTTGATAAGGGTAAATATGTGGCTGTTGATAAATCTGCTGTGAAGATAAAGAGATCAAAGGAGGTTCTAGAGTGTGAAATTAGAAAGTGGAAGGATGGTTCTGTGTTTAGTGAAGTGGTGAGAATGGGGAAGGTTGTTGTTGAGGAGAGTTCTTTTCATTTTGGAAGTATGGAGGATCAGGAGTGTGTTGAGCTGAAGGGGTGTGGCTGGCCTTCTCCAGCCACGGAGGACATATGAAGCTAATATCATGGAATTGTCGAGGTTTTGGGGCTGCCTTGACAATTAAGGAGCTGAAAGTACAAATTAATAAACATAAGCCTCAAATGGTCTTCTTAATGGAGACAAAACAATGTCAGAAGAAGTTAGATGCATTGAGAAGAAGAAGATTTAAGTTTGATGGTGGATGTTATGTTGATCCTGTGGGTTTGTCAGGTGGTCTGGCTTTGTGGTGGGATGGGGATTTGGTAGTTGAAGTTTTGTATAAATCAAAAAATATTATTCATACTGCTGTGTTGGGTAGTTCTTTTGAGAAGTGTTGTTTGATTACTTTTGTGTATGGGCCACCACGGGTTGCTTTGAGGGATGCTTTTTGGAGGAAATTGTTTGAGATGTCTCCTAAATTTGATGAGGATTGGTTGTGTATTGGGGACTTCAATGAGATTCTTTTTCAGTCTGAGAAGTGGGGTGGCAGTGTTAGAGCAGCTGGATCTTTTAGAGCTTTTCAAGATTGGGTGTCTGATTGTAGCATGGTGGACTTGGGTTTTAAAGGCCAAAGGTTTACTTGGTCTAATGGGCATAATGATAGTAGTCTTGTGAAGGAAAGGCTTGACAGGGCTTTTGGAAATGTTGATTTTAGAATGCATTTTCCTAAAGCTATGGTTTTTCATATCTCTGCAATTGAGTCTGATCATTGTATGGTGTTGGTTGATTTTAATTTCTGTGACAATTTTACTCCTAGACAGTTTAAATTTGAGAGCATGTGGGTGGAGCATCCTGATTATCATACAGTGGTCAGAGATGGGTGGTGTTTGGAGAATGTGGAGGATTACAGTGATAAAATTCTTGAATGCAGTGATAGATTGAATAATTGTAGAAGTGTTTTGTGGGATTGGAGTAGGGAAGCTTTCCCAAATAATAAAAAGAAGATAGATTCTCTTATGAAGGAGATTTGTATTTTGAATGAGGGGAGTATGTCTGAGGAAAAAGCGGCTGATATAGACAGAATTAAAAGAGAAATTGAGAGATTTTGGGAGTTAGAGGAGAAATATTGGGGACAGAGGTCTAGATCTCAATGGTTGAAGTGTGGTGACCTGAATTCCAAGTTTTTTCATGCAGTGACTGTAAATAGAAGACAGAGGAATAAGGTTCTTAGAATCAGGGATGATGATGGCACTTGGTTAGAGAAGGATGATGAGATTGGTCTTTGTTTTAAAAATTTCTTTACTAATCTCTATTCTTCCGGTGGTAGTAGGGATCTATCTCTTGCTCTGAGTTTTGTTGAGAGGAATGTTAGTAGTGAAATGAATGGGGTGCTACTAAAGCCTGTGAATTCTGAGGAGGTGAAAGTAGCAGCTTTTCAGTTGGGGAGGGATAAGGCTCCTGGGCCAGATGGGTTCTCTGGGTGGTTTTATCACTTTTCATGGAGTGATATTGCGGATCAGGTTGTTGGTTTGGTTAGAGACTTCCTTGATCATGGTAGAGAGATTGATGTTATTAATGGAACTAATATTGTCTTGATACCAAAGGTTGATAAGCCTGAGCATGTTTCACAGTTCAGACCAATTGGTTTGTGTAATTTTGTCTATAAAATAATCTCTAAGGTGTTGGTGAATCGGTTGAAAGGTTTTTTGCCTTCTCTTATTTCTGAACAGCAGAGAGCTTTCATTCCGGGGAGAGTAATACAAGATAATGTAGTGATTGCTCATGAGGTGTATCATTATATGAAGAATAAAAGGAATGGTAATAGAAGTGAGTTTGTTTTAAAGATTGATATGAAGAAGGCTTATGATAAGGTTGAGTGGGATTTCTTGGAGGAAGTTATGTGGAGTATGGGTTTTGATCCTCTTTGGGTTTCAAAGGTGATGAAGTGTGTCAAAACTGTTCAATATAATATTCTCTTAGCCGGTAAGAAGATTGCTGGTTTTTGTCCTGAGAGAGGATTGAGGCAGGGAGATCCTTTGTCTCCTTACCTTTTTCTTTTTGTAGCTGATGTCCTTTCAAGAATGGTTTCTGAAGCTGTGCGTTGTGGTGATCTGATAGGTGTGAAGCTGGCCAGGTCGTGTCCGATGATTTCTCACTGTTTTTTTGCAGATGATTCCTTGTTCTTTCTTAGAGCAACTAAGGAAAATTGCATCAACATGAAGAGGATCTTGGAGGAGTATTGTTTAGCTTCTGGTCAAGAGGCTAATCTGGACAAGTCTGGGATATTTTTTTCTGCTAATTCTGGTGAGGAGGTGAAGAATATGGTTTGTAATTGTTTTGAAATTCCCTGTTGTCAGAATCCGGGAGTTTATCTTGGCTTGCCATCTATTTGGGAAAGGTCAAAGAATTCAGCATTGGCTTTTGTAAGGGATAAGGTTGCGAAGAAAATGCATGGTTGGAAGAGGAATCTTTTATCACAGGCCGGGAAAGAAGTGATGATTAAAGCAGTGGTAAATGCAATTCCTGCTTATGCTATGCATTGTTTTAGATTTCCTAAAAAAATGTGTGCAGATCTGGATGGTCTTGTATCTGATTTTTGGTGGGGTCAGGGTGAAAGGAGTAGTAAAATACATTGGGTGGCATGGAGGAAAATGACTCATTCTAAAGATGTGGGGGGTATGGGTTTTAAGGAGTTTTCTTGTTTTAATTTAGCTTTGTTGGCTAAGCAAGCTTGGAGGGTTATTAATTCTCCAAATGATCCTTGGGTGAGAATTTTGAAGGGTACTTATTTTCCAAATTGTGTTTTTCTCTCTGCTGGAAAAGGTTCAAGAGCATCTTGGGCTTGGTCTAGCTTACTTGAAGGAAGAGATTTTTTGGTAAAGGGTTTAATGTGGAGAGTTGGGGATGGGAGATGTATTAATATTTGGAAGGATCGTTGGCTGCCTTCAGTGGAGAATGGTAGATTGATATCTAGTAATCCTGGTGTTGAATTGGGTGTGGAGATGGTTGATGAAATCATTTCTAATGGTTGCTGGTGTTTGGATGATATTAGTAGATGGTTGGTTCCTGAGGAGATTGAGGCAATTAGAAGAGTTCCTCTTGCTCGTTGTCCTATTGAAGATCGGTTGGTTTGGAGTCATGAGAGGAATGGTAGCTACTCTGTTAAGAGTGGTTACAGAGTTGCTTTGAATTCTTCTTTGGCTGTTACTTGTGATTTGGCTAGCTCTTCTTGCCCTCCTGAAACTAGAAATTGGAGATGGATTTGGAGTTGTCGCTGTCCTCCCAGGGTGAAGCATTTTATCTGGCGTGCTTGCAGGAATATTCTTGCAACCAAGGAGGCTTTGTTTAGAAGAAGGTGTGGCTCTGATCCTTTATGCTCTATTTGTGGTAAGAATGCTGAAACTGTTGAGCATTGTCTACTTTTATGTGATTGGGCCAGATTGGTATGGTTTTGTTGTCCTCTTGTTTTTAAAATTGATGATAGTATTGTGACTACTTTTCACTCTTGGGTTGAAAACTTGTTGACTGGTGATCTGTTTGGGAATGATTTTGCATGCTGTTGTGTTGTTGTGTGTTGTTGGTTTATATGGAAGGGGAGGTGTGAGTTTTTGTTCAGTGGTGGTGTGATTGATCCTGTGAAAGTGGGGCAGCATGTGTTTTATGCTGTTACAGCTTTTATGGAAGCTAATGTGAAGACTGATGGTGGTGGTAATTCTTTCCCTGTTGTTTCTGTTGACAGTTGTTGGACTCCTCCTATTGATGACTTTATTAAAGTTAATGTGGATGGGGCTTTTAACTTGTCTTCTAAGGCTGCAGGTTTAGGTGTGATTTTCAGAGATGGTCTTGGGCAGGTGGTTGATGGTTTTGGTGAGAAAATCAGTGTTAATTCGGCCTTTATGGCTGAAGCTTGTGCAATGAGGAAAGCAGTGTGTATGGCTGTTTCTGCTGGTTTGCTGAAAGTGGTCTTTGAATCTGATTGCAAGGAGTTGATTAATTGCATAAATGAGAAGTCTGTGGTGTCTTGGGAAGCTGCTGTTGTGTTGGAAGATATTTGGAAGATGTTAGATTCATTTTTTTCTGTTAAATTCTGTCATATTGGCAGGAATTTGAACAAGGCAGCTGATTGGCTTGCCAAAGTTTGTCTAAAAGGGATGTGTCCTGTGGATTGGGTTAGTCAACCCCCATCCCCTTTGTTTTCTTTGTTAGTTGCTGATTTGGGTTTTGATGTTGAGGGGATTGGTTAAGTTTCGTTTTGTTTGTTGTTTTGTGGAGGCTATTTGGCTTCCTTTTTGTGGTTGTATTGTTCTGGTTCTGGTTTTTATAAGATGAGATATTTCTGGCCAAAAAAAAAAATTCCTTCTCAAGGTAATCGATCACTAACCAATTAATTAGTGGTTGGTTTCAAGTATTGAAATTTAAATTAACTGATAAAAAATGGTATACATTAATTAATTTTTATGAAAGACGTTACACAAAATCACTCCTTTAAATTAATATGATACATATTGTTCAAATCATCAATAAGGGAATAAACAACATTTATTGAATTAATCAAGGAATAAATTTTCACAGGATTGCATATAGATATACATGTCAATCATTTGTAAAGAAAAACATATAATAATTAATTATATGTTGAAATATGGATAACACCAGAATCCCCAAACATGAGGATGCAATGAAAAATGAAAGTTAATACCCAAGTAGGGTACTATGTTTTCAGTTCTTGAACTTAGAGATTATATATAACTTTATGACAATAAGCTCCTCATGTTTCTCTTTATACAGTTTTACTTAATGCATCTTCAATCGTGCATGTGTTCAAAAGCTTTATTATATATTTAGTTATTTTACAATTCACGCTTGATTAGTATAATACTTTAGCCATTTATTAATAATGGCATTTTAAAAACGATGCAACAGAGAATAATAATAAGGGTAAATTATACAAAAAGATCATGTGGTTTGGCCTGCTTTTAGATAAGGTCCCTGTGGTTTAAAAAGTTTCAAATAAGGGCCTGTGGTTTGCTCTGTTAACAAAAAGGGACCTGAGGTTCAAATTTTGACAAAAAATTTGGCTAAAATATTATTTTAAGACCCTAACTATTAATTTGTAAGCATTTGACTCCCTATTTGTATAGAGGACTTTGACACAAAAAGAAAAGTTTTGTAGTAATAAATGAAATTTCAGCCTTAGTCTCTCTCTCTCCCAAGCGTTTTCTTCGATCCAGAATCTGAAACTTCGATCTCTCCACCAAGCCTTAGGCACAGGTCCACCGGGTCTTTTTCCGTTGCTGCCTGACTTCGGCCCATCCATCGTATTCATATTCATATGCATATTCGGATTTCCCCGCCTTTGCCTTGCTGCTACATACTCGCCATCATGTTCGCCATCGCCATAGCATTGGGAGGTGGCTTCATCCTGACCGGGGGTGGCTCCTCCACGATCTCATCCTCATCATCGAACTCATCATTGTCTTCCAAATCATCATCATCATCCTCATCCTCTTCGTCATCTAGTTCGTCATCGTCGGAAAGCTCATCATCCTCCTCGGGCAGGTTGAACTTCACAGCCCTCTGATTTGGGTTCGGATTGGGGCCACCGGATTGTTTGAAATGAGGAGGCAGTTTCAGATCTTGGAGAGCCTGCATCTGCTGCAGTTGCTAAAGCTGCGAATCTGTTGAGGAGTACGTCACCCTCTGACCTGCAATTGCTGATGCCCTGGTTTTCCTTGGTTGTTTCCGCCTTTCTCTCCTCCGTCGGCGGCCTTACCAACCTAAGGATAAAATTTCAGATTCAGTCTAGATCAAAGAAAATAGTTGGTGGATAGATTGAAGTTTCATACTGGATCGAAGAAAACGCTTGGGGGGAGAGAGAGACCAAGGGTGAAATTTCATTTATTACTACAAAATTTTTCTTTTTTTGTGTCAAAGTCCTCTCATACAAATAGGGAGTCAAATGCATATAAATTAATAGTTAGGGTCTTAAAATAGTATTTTAACCAAAATTTTCGTCAAAATTTGGACCTCGGGACCCTTTTTGTTAACGGAGCAAACCACAGGCCCTTATTTGAAACTTTTTAAACCACAAGGACCCTATTTGAAAACAGGCCAAACCACAGGACCTTTTTGTGTAATTTACCCTAATAATAATATGGTATTAGCAAGATCATTGCCCCTTCCATGGTATATCAGACTTAAAAGTGTGTTTGGCATTGCAAAGGGGCTTGATTTCTGCATGAAGTAATATAATATATTTTAAATGTCTACACATAAAGTTTAATCATTAAAATAAATAACTAATAATCATACACAATATGCTAAACTTCAAAAATTTTATCTTTTACTTTTCGCCTTTGTGTTCATTATCTATTATTAATCATAAAATATTTATCTTCTATGATCCTATTTATGATCTTACAATCTTACAAAATCGCGATCCTACCAAGATCTTACCAAAAAGATCATGTATAAAATTGAGAAAGAAGAATGCTTGCAAGATCGTAAGATCATAATCTTGATAGCATTGCGTATGAGATAATGTCATTAAGCCACCCATCTCGCTAGCTACGACTGCTCCTCAAACCAAATAGCTGGATAAGCCTTGGGTAAGTCTACTAATACATAATCAGATCTTATAACTGAAATTAATTATAACTAACTCTTAATTAGAAATTAACTTCCAACTAACAGTGTGAGTACATTCTTCTATTGCTAACCATCATCAGTGTGATTGCACTCACTATCAAACCCTTTAGAGATTGCCTTTACTATAACAAATTATTTTAAAATATTTTATACCGAGAATCTTATTTATATTGATCATAATTTTTTTATTTCCACTCTCCCTAATATTGATAGTTATGATCACATTTGCCTCTCTTCTATTCCCACTGAATTCAAGATTAAATGTTGTCTTGATAGCCTCCATCCCTTTAAAGCTCCATGGATGACGGCTTTTTTTTATCGAAATTCTTGGAATAAAATAAAACACCAAATTATTTCACTTTTCAATTGAAAATCTCCTATCTTGGGGCACTACCTTACTTTTCTTAATTCCTAAAACTCATTCAGTTACTCATCCTAAGAACTTTAGGCCTATTGGCCTTTGTTCTACTCATTATAAAATTGTTTCTAAATTTCTCACTAATAGGATTAAACAGCTCATTCCTAATCTTATCTCCAAGACTCAAGGCACCTTTCAAAAAGGTAAACATAGTGCTGACCTTTTCTCCATGGAAATTAAACATTCCATGTATAAATCTAAATCTAAAATGGGTTGTATAATGAATAAAATTGATATTTAAAAAACTTTTGATGGTATTTTTTGGTCTTTATCAAACACATTCTCATTCTTTATAAATTCCCCATTAATTGGATTAATCTCATCTATTCTTTTCTTGAGGAAACCACTTATACTCCTATCATAAAAGTTATAAAGCAAGCTTCCTTTAAACCCCTTAAGGGTATCACTATCAAACAAGATGATCTCGTTTCTCCTTTAATTTTCATCCTTGCTATGAAATTTCTCATTCATCATTAATGATGATAAAGTTTCTAATAAGAATCAAAACCCAATCTTTTTCCAAAAAATCTCGTACACCTTAATTACTCCCATCTCCTTTTCACCGACAACATCATTCTATTTGCTAGGGTCAATACTAAAAGTTGTAGAACCATTAAAAATACTCTTAACAAGTTTGCTTTTCTTTCTGGTGTTACTCCCAACTCTTTCTTAACATCTACTATCTTTTAGGACAAGCCAAAAATTATTTTTTTTTAGGCTAATACAGATGATTTTACCAGTACGTGGAATTATTAGAGATCATTTTGTCAGTTATATATATATATATAAAGACACAAAAATCTTTAAAAAAAATAAATAAAACAAATCAATAGAATATTTAAGGAAGAGGAATACCTTGTTTGAGTTTTGTTGTTGCATCTTTGAGGTTTTTTGGACAAAGGTCATAGCTTCAACTAATGACAGTTTTCTTTTATCATCAACACTTCATAAAACTAAATTAGAATAACATCATATTAACACAATCACAATCTTCACTAAGCCTTAAGATTGGCATCATGTAGTTAAGCCAACATCTCAATCAATTATGAAAACACAATGTTATATTAATTGAATTTCTACCTTGTCGAATTTTATAAATTTACTATTAGTAGTTTTCAATCATATCATTGGTGCTATAGTTATATGTAATTAAAGTTATGCCCCTGAATTCAAATTGGGTTTCGTGTTTGATAACAAAAAAAATGTTAGTATGAAATAGTTTCGAAGAAAAAATTGGATTTATCATCAAATTTTTTTGAGAAATAAAAAGTTTAATTTTTAATTTTAAAAATAAAAATAAAAATAAAAATGGTCTACAATACTTATTTTAAAAAATTAGCTTTTCAAAAGCGTAGATGGGCTTAGTCTATTTTCTTTATAGGAAAAATGTAAAACACCGTAAAAAGTCTCTTAAATGAAAAGTTACCCTAAACTAATTATAAAAATCAATAAGTATATAGTCAAAACTTTTATTAAAATTATTAAACTTAAATTAAATAAAAATATTTAGCTTAGAAAGAAAATAGAAACAAACAATAAAAACTAACAAATTCAAAAAAATTTAAAAATATGAAATAAAATAAATAGAGAGAAAAAGAAGTCTTACCTCTTAAGGCGAGACAACACGGAATAAGTTAGAGGCTTGATCTTGAGATATGGTAGATTTAGCTCTTCCAAGGCTTAGTATATGTTGTGAGAAGAGAAGCAAAAATCTATTTATAGATGGGTGGTAGGAGAGTGCTTGTAAGTGTAAGCGATGTGGGACTAATCGAATTTACAATTTTTATGTAAAAAAACCAAGTAATGTATCTTTTGCTACATTTATTCAAGTCCATATTGAGAAGTTGGATATTTCATAGATTAGTTTGTTACAAGCTAATCCTAAAAATTTGTATAATGATGACACTGGCTTGTAGATCTCGTAATCCCTCATTGATTATGAGCTAGGTAACTACAATCATAATCTTATTTTTTTATTTATCATAAATTACATGTCTCATTGAGTAATTTTGTTTGTCCAAATAAAATTTGTGTGTAAGAAATTATAATTTTGTTTGTCCACATGATGGAGTTTCTTGGAGTTTACATCATGGCCCCAAAGAAAGTCCTTTTTGCCTCTGCTAATATTTTATGTTTTTTGAGAAAAAAAACAATGTAATTTTATAATTTATTTGAGCCTAAATTGGGTATATCGTGAGGTAAGATTTTAGAAAAAGAAAAATTTAATCATATTTCTTATTCATTCTAGATTCTAATTTTGTATTTTATTTTTATTTCGTTCTAAAGTTTTATTTCTGAGTGCTTTCAAATTTGTAGGCTTCTAATTGATTTTTACCTTGTTATGATGTTTTAAAACTCTTTTTATAATAATTACGAATTTCATAAGATGAAAGTCTTGATGTATATATTAATGATTGTTGGACAATATTCATGGTTGTGAACACTGCATTCTATCTAGACTTTTTTTTTTGTAAATTAATAAAGTTTTGAGTCATTTGTATAAATAAAATAAAATTTATTGTGCCAAAAGGAAAATTAAAAAAAAGAAGAAAAAATGAAGAACCCAAATTCATTCTAAAAAAAAAAGGAAAAACCCCAATAAACCTTTTTTATATAAAAAAAAAAAAACAAAAGAAAGAGAAAAGGCATAAAAGTTTAATGGAGAAAACTTACTATTTGGTTCCTGAATTGTAGGAAAATATGAATCAATCCCTAAATTTTACATCATCGTCAAAGATTTGTTCCCTAAATTGTAGAAAAATACGAATTAGTCCCTGATTTTACACCACCATCTACCTTTTGGTTCTTGAGTTATAGGAAAATATGAAACAAACCCTGAATTTTACACCACAGGCAACCTTTTGGTCTCTGAGTTGTTAACCGTTGTGGATCTTTACACCACATTCAGGGACTAAAAGGTTGACGGTGGTGTAAAATTCAGGGAATGATTCGTATTTTCATATAATTCAGGGATCAAAAGGTTAATAGTGGTGTAAAATTCAAGAACTGATTTGTATTTTACTAAAACTTGATCGAGCCGGTTTATACCATGCTATCCAGAGATCTTCGGCTGTGTTTTATGATGTTTCATAACCTATATTAGGTGTTTTAGGCCTCTAGATATGATAATTGTTGCATTGAGATCACAATTGCATTTTGGTTCATTTTATCGATTTTTAGTGTAATTCTCTAGTGTTTTAAGTGTTTAATTATATCTTGAGGTTTTACATGTTTATCTTAGTGCAACTGTAAGTTTTTAGGAGCCAAAGACCCAAGGATTGAAATGGAAGAAGGCCGGGATCGAAGCGAAATCGAGTTGGGAGCGAAACGGTGAAGAAACCTCACTTTTTGACCCTTGCTAGTTGTCTTGCCAGATAATTCATCTGGCTAGAGTTTGGCGAGCCTGAAATTCCAGAGAGCACCTTAAATCCTTGCAGTTAGCTCGACAGATAGCACATTTGGCGGAACAACTTGCGAAGTCGCGAATTCTGCATAAATTGGTTTTATTTCAACCTGGTTCGTTGCCCAACTTAAATGACCCGATACCTAACTGATCGCACCGGTCGCTAGGTGGTCAAAAATACTGGATTTAATGCACTATAGTGGTGCAATCCGAGTCGATCTCTCGAGGAACTTTTGTGTAAAGTTTAGAAGCAACGACACCAAATTATCACTAATCGGGTCAAAACAAAGGAAAGTTGTTCTTTGAGTGTTTATCTATGTCCTAAAACAATAATTAAATAAAGCAATAATATTTTTGGGTTTTTGATTAAAAGGACCGAATTGAAAGGCAATAATAATAAATTAACAAATTAACCAAATTAAGAGAGTACCCGACAGAGCAATTGGATTAAGCAATCATCACTACTAAAGATAAATGGAGCATCTCACACAAATCATCCTAAGATAGTCACGAATAACTCAATTGAAAATAACTCAAACAAGATAGTTCATAACAAGAATTCAAAACCTTCATTCAATTGATGATAAAGAAGATCAAGAAACATAATCTTTAGGGTAAATTACACTTTGGTACCCTGTGGTTTGACCCTATTTCACTTTGGTACCCTGTGGTTTGAAACTTGACACTTTGGTACCCTGTGGTATTCTCCTTTAATACTTTGGTACCCTTTGGAGCTGTTTTGTAATTTTAACCAAAGTGAAATAGGGTCAAACCACAAGGTACCAAAGTGTAATTTACCCTAATTAACAAATATCATTGTCAAAGCTATATATCTATAATTATATCCAAACTAGTATAGACTCTAGGGTTACAATCAAGATATAATTAAAGAAGTAAAACCAAGTTCTTAATCAAGAATCAAAATTCAGAAATAGTTCTCAGGTCCAACCAGAAATCAAGAACATGAAAGTAAAACCCTAATTCTAATGTGAGAAAAACTCCCTAAGTGTGAAACCTTAGTTCATGCTTTGCTCCAATGCTCCTCCGGGTATTAGTGTTTAGCCGCTCATGGTGGACAGATGAAAAACTTTAGAGTTGACTGCCATGATTCCACAAAAGCTTCACACGAAGATGAGAATGGCTAGCCATCGAGATAAAGAATGTGTAAAACTCTCTCCAAGCAAGCGTAAAACCTCAAACTGACCTCAAGACCCCTCATATATGGAATTTTCGGCTCAAACCAAGAAAATCTAGGTCAGAATCATCAAAATCAGGCTTGGGCCTATATAATTAAAATTAGCCGCAAATCCCGCCGCGGGCTATGCCGGCGGCGGTTTTTACAGAAGCTTTGAATTCATATTGGTTTGGTCCCTGACTCGTCTCCAAACATCCCTGAGCCTTCCTCAAAGTATTTCAGCACTTTGGACTTCATTAAAACCTATCAAGAACATCGAGAAACTAAGTGAATTCTCAAGATAAAGAGGATCAATCAAATAATAAAGATTAAACCCGAGAAAACCACACAATCAATCACAAAATAGTCCAAATAATCATCAAACCTCAAGGCATCATATTTTATCATAAAAGGATATAAAGGCATGCAATTGAATACCAAATGAATATAAAATGCCATAAAATGTCACTAAAATATATGATGAAATATGGTCAGATCAAACTCCCCCACACTTTAATCTTTGCACTCCTGGGCAAAGCTGTCAAGAAAGAATAGAAAACAAGGATGCAAAAGAATTAAGAGAGTATCAATCCTACTCAACACATGGCGGAAGAAAACAAAAGCAACTTAGATCATGAGATAATTAATCAACTGAGCATGCCAAGCAACCTAAGAATCTCCAATAGACCAATCCAAAAAGTGTATCACTCACTCACATAGCAGGGAGAATTTTACTCTCAAATCCTTGAAACGAGCCTCTATCATAGGCTTGAAATAGCTCTTCAATCTCCACTATAAATGCAATGATTTAAAAACTCAAGAGGGCTTCAAAGGGTTGTAATGTTGGAAAAGGCTAAAAGATGGAAAAAAAATTCAAAAGAAACAAAATGGAAGAGAGGAAAGGTGGTGGCAAACGAGCACAAAAGAAAAGTTTCGCTGCATACTAGTCAATGAATTCCCAACTTAGCATCTAAAACCTACCACTCTTTACGAACTCCAATCCTCAACCAACCAAAAATTGCACAAGCTTTCTCTCTTTTTTTTTTTTTTACTTGAGTCTTTGACTCTTTATTTGGCTAGCCATACAATTGCCTTAGCTTCTTTATATGATTTTAATTTTAACTTGAAGCTTTAAAAAGGCACAAATTTTTTTTTACATTTTTTTTTGTTACTTGGAAATTCAAACCCAAGAGGAGAGAAGCAAAAAGAAGAGTGTTAGGCAAACAAAATGCTAATTTAAAATTCAAAAACTAATAACAGCAAGTTTAGATAATAAGGCTCAAATAATGTGACAAATGGTGATGATGTTTGGCTTGTGTATGGGTCGAAGGGTGGAAGAAAAATGCCTCTATCATAGTTCAAAAACCAATGCACATGAAGCTTTGATAAAGACTAAAATCAAGTTCTAGAGAAAACTCATCACAAAGACTAAAATGACACTCATATGAAATGAACAATTAGGCTCAAAATCTTCCAACAAGGTTAATAAGGTTCCACTCAATTGATCTTTGGATGAATTCAAAGGAAACAATAGCATGATCACAATCAACCAAACGCTCAAAAATCTGAAGAAGCAAGAGTTAACTACTTTCACATGTGAATAAAATAGAACCAATTAACTCAAAAGCACAATTGAAATCTTCCCAAGCTTGAAAAATTCACCACAAAGAGTTAGAAAAACTAAAGATGTGGGTTCATAAGATATCTCAAACCTGATGCCGGAAATCCATGGAAAACTGAATGCCAAAAACTCGAAATGAAGGTCAGAAAACTCCTTCAAATGCATTTAAACATAGCTATGATAGGCAAACAGAGTTCAAAAAATCAAGATAAACTGTCAAAACAAAACTCCAGCTCAAAAGAACACGATCAGCCTCAAAGGAAAATGTATAATCAAGCATATAACTGGCTGATAAATGTTCAAAAGACCACATAAATGCCTTAAAGTTTGAAAATTTTTCAAAAATGTCACAGTCAGAGAACCAACAGCTAAAACCAGATAAAATGAACCAATATGAACTCACACTCCCCCACACTTTAAACTTTGCAGTGTCCTCAATGCAAGAACAACTATAAAATAAAAACCAGGGGAAGAAGAGAGCAACAAATAGCTGCACAGACAGCAGAACCTAGAAGCAAAGGAAGAACCTGCAGTATATCATCAACAGAGTAAAAACCAACAGGTCTAAAGAAAGGTCAGACGGTGCCCAAATATCCATACACAAAAAACAAATGAAGAAAAGATGACAAAGAACCCTAGAGTTTACATAAAATGCAACATCTAGACACACAAAAAGAAAAAGAAAACAAAAGACTCAATCCAGCACTATGCATCGGTAGAATGAGGGTTTGTTTAAATTTTTTTTTAATTAAAATCCCGCCGCCGAATCCGCCGTGGCTTTCCACTTGGCGAGAATTACAGTGGGATACTGTAAATCCTGCCGCCGAACCCGTCATGGCTAGTCCCGCGGCGGTTGTGGCGGCATGAAAAATAGAAGAACACAGACTCGAAAATAAACGACAAACACATTGGGCAAACGAAAATCAATCCTAAGGAAACTAAATTGGTCTAAACTCAGCTAAATCAAACACAAAACATCACCAAGAGAGTTCTCAACACACCAAATCCTAAAAAAATGAGAACAAAACAAAACAAACAAAGTAACAAAAACTGGAATCAAAACCTACATCTACTCGCCTCTCCCACACTTGTATTTCAGCTAATCCTAAACACATGAAATTAAGGCCAAACAAGTCCATAACACATGCAATCAAGGACAAAAAACTAAAGAACAAGCAAGGGGAGATAGAACCCGGATTTAAGTTGAGGCTTGTGCAAGTTAGGGCTTCAAAAGATGCCCATTTACCAAACTCTTTATAACGGTTGCATCATCTTCAATTCTGATTGCTCCGTATGGGTGGACTTCAAGAACAGTGTAAGGGCCATCCCATCGGATCTTCAACTTACCATCTCGGATTTTGAACTTTGCTTTGAACTTCAAGACTTTGTCTCCCACTTGGAAATTTTTTCGGAGAATGCCTTGATCATGAATCTGCTTGGTTTTTTCTTTATAGAGCCTTGAGTTCTCATAAGCATCTAGCCTCATCTCTTCTAATTCCTGCAATTGAAGTTTTCGCTCTTCTCCACTAGCTTCATAGTCTAGATTACACCTCTTCACGGCCCAATAAGCTCGGTGTTCAAGCTCAACCGGGATGTGGCAAAATTTTCCAAAAATAATTCTATAAGGTGACATCCCGATTGGAGTCTTGAAAGTCGTTCTATAGGCCCACAAGGCTTCCTCTAGTCTCGAAGACCAATTCTTACCATCTGGCCTCACTACTCTCTCTAGAATTCTTTTTACCTCTCTATTTGACACTTCAGCTTGCCCATTGGTTTGGGGGTGGTAGGTTGTAGAGGTTTTATGCAAAACACCCATCTTTTTAAAAAGATTTTCAATAATTCTATTACAAAAATGGGTACCCCTATCACTTACTATAGCCCGGGGAATACCAAATCTACAGAAGATGTTACTCTTCAGAAACTCGGCTACCGTTTGGGCATCATTCTTCCGAGTAGGTATAGCTTCCACCCACCTAGACAGATAATCAACTGCTAACAAAATGTAAGTATAGCCATTAGAAATAGGAAAAGGACCCATGAAATCAATTCCCCAGACATCAAACACCTCACAAAATAGCAAAGGTTGTTGAGGCATTTCGTGTTTTTTAGAATTCCCTCCAAAACGTTGACACATATCACAAGTTTTACAAAATTCATATGAATCTTTGAAAATGGTGGGCCAATAAAAACCAGCATCAAGGACCTTCCTAGAGGTTTTCCTAGCACTAAAATGCCCACCACACACCAATTTAAGGCAAGCTTCTAGAATAGAGGAGGTTTCCTGTCACGACCCCCTCCGAGGGAGCACGTGACCGGCACGAACATGGACTATCCCCATGCCGTAAGCCTACCCACAATTAATCAATATCAAAAACATCAACCTGATAATTTGTAATATACATATATTCATAACATCATCATTCACATTCATATTTTTTTCCATCAATCAATTTAGAGCATCATCTACTGATGCAAACATTATCTCATAACATTAAATAGAAATACAATCCTACACAATAATAAGACACAACCCCGAATCCTCTCCCTAAGTGCTAGTGGAGCTGACAGTCTAGAGTTCAATATCTCTACACAAGAAGACGAAATACCCACACGAACAATGACACGGGCTTTTGACCGACTCTCTCTCAGAGCAGAAGTAACAACTCGTTCTAGACCTGTATCTGAAAAATGTTAAAACAAAGGGGTGAGTCGAAACTCAGTGAGCGACTAACCCATCCCAGTCGTGGTGTAGGGTACCACCACGTAGGGAGAGGGGTCACAAACCAAATCAACAATCGTCAACAAGGAATAATTTACTATAACATTCATTTAACTAAATAATCCAACTTAGTACAATAACCTAAACATGTACCATAATGACAAGACAGCCAACAACTCAACCATGGAAAAACTGGTAAACTTTGAAAAGAATTTAAAATACAAGAGCAATCTTGAATTCAAGAAAATTGTATGAATTTAAGAGGTTATAAGGAAATATGCTTTGAGAATTCATTTGGAAGAAAATAAAGTTTAGTAGAGGTGACAAAAGTTTCATGTTCTCTTAAAATAAAGTTCGAGAATAGAAAACCAGTTATAAAATCATCCTTTGAAAATAAATATTTAAATCACTCAAAAACTCATAATTCAGAAGGCTTTAATGAATACATTCTTTGACACCATGACACAAAAATAGAATTCACGTTGGAAATGAAAATTGAGTAAAACCATCTTCATGTTGAAAATATAAATTTCCTTCCTTTCAGATGTTTAGAGACACTAAGAATTAAGCTTGGAAATGTTGTTTTAACAAAAGTAATCTTGTAAGAAAAATGGTTTCATAGAAACACCATTTGGAAATGCAATCCCCTTTGTTCAAAGTGAAGTTTTGTACTAAAGGTTCATTCCCGTAGTATATATATATAACAAACAGTAATATTCAAATGAAATCATTCCAGTATCATCGATATTGGTAACCAGTAGCATACAATCATCAATTCATAACCAAGTCAATATGACAAATATCACCTATTGGCTGGGCGTTACGTATCGCCGTCCCCAGTTCTCATATTTTTGTTTCATTTTCTGCGCCTGGGCGTTACGTATCGCCGTCCCCAGAGCTTCTCATATCCATAACCATCTTCATTTCTATTTCCCTATCCACTGGGCGTTACGTATCGCCGTCCCCAGGGATTTCCCATTTCCATATTTGTTTTTCTTTCCCACTTGGGCGTTACGTATCGCCATCCCCAAGGGTTTCTCTTGTCCATCACCACTCAAAGAGCCATACACAAACACAAACACATCACAACCACAATTCAATTTAAACAAACCACACATCAGACTAAGAAATGAATTCTATAATCAATCACAAACACCAACACAAACACAAGCATAAGCACAAGTACAAGCACAACCATATTCAGTCCACTCAAGATATACAACACTCAAATAAAATATTAAATACAATCACCAACATCAATAAACATTTTAAGTAAACAGATAAGTTACTCAATTTTATCAAAAATCAGCTGGGCGTTACGTATCGCCGTCCCCAGCACTCACATTCTCATTTCAAATTCCAACCTGGGCGTTACGTATCGCCGTCCCCAGGGATTTTCCATTTCCATATTCGCTTCCTTTCCTCTTGGGCGTTACGTATCGCCGTCCCCAAGAGGTTCCGCTCATGCATGAGGGCCATTTCCACAGAAAAAAACACATATAAACACAACACGATACAACACGAGAACAAATCAACTCAACCAAATCAGAACATACGACATACCAGGAACGAAATAAATATTTAGTTCAGGATCCATACACATCATAAATGGACAGACAAATTAGCAACCAGAACCAAACTATTATTATCAACACAGTTTCTCAGTACAGTTCAATTAGTGTAGCATACAGCATCATCAATAGACAAGCATCCCTCAAGCGGGGCTGGGATAAGATAGCCACTCACCTCGATCTGAAGGATATATAACTACACCTTTTTGCTTTCCAACCAACGGCCAATGTAGCAAATCTATAAACACATTCACAACAATGATTCAATCACACAATTCAAGAATTGACTTTCAAATGACCCGAAGGTCTAACTATTCACAAAAGCTAATATCCTTACTCTAGTTACAAGACCTCACCCAAAGAACTTATCATATCCATACCCACACCCACCTAGGATACTTGACAAGTCTAAACTAAGAACCTAACAAAAGAGACTTGGGTAATTCATTTGGGAGCTTTAACTTGTATTTTGAAACTCATTTTCTCAAGACTAGGTCATAATCCAAAATTTAATTATCAAGAGCATGCATAATTGACTACCTTAAAACTTTCTTCAAACTTCTCATTCCTTACAATTCACTAATCAAATCACAAGTTCTAGATGCAAGTATTTGGGTCATTAAAAGAACTTCATTTCAACAAGTCCAACATTAACCTTGGTAAATTTTGTAAACTTGATACTATCATCTACCAAGTTAGAAACTCACATTTTGACTTCTACTTGTTAGATTCAAGATTCTTGTTTTAAAACTCTCTATAATTTCCCAAGAATCCCATTCAGTTCATCAGAATCATCAAATTCACCAAAGTCACCACTAGGGACCAAATTGCAACTTTAAAGTTATGAGCATGAACACCAAGTTTCAAAATACACTTTCAAAATTCACATCAATGCATTAGAATCCATTTTTATCATCCAATAAGCTCATCCAAACCAAAAATTTCAAGAAAACTCAAGAACTTTGTCAAAAACCCCAATTCAAGTTTTGCCCTAAACCTATCGGGTCTCTAAAACAATGAGGCAGAGGTCAATCACCAAACCAACGTGTTAGGATGTTAAAGTGCACAAAAATTTGTGATTTCTAGTAGGAAATTTCGAAAGAAGAACAACACTTAAGAAAATCACACCAAATTGAAGGAAACATGAAGAAAAACGCACCTCTTGGAGAAAGGGGAAGTGGCGGGTGACGGTGGGGCTGCTGCTGTCGTCGCCGGCGAGCCAAGGTGGCGGAGGTGGCGGCGCGACGTTCTGCACCGGTGGCAGAGGTGGCTATCGTTTCGAGTGGGAGGAGAAGAGGAATGGAGGAGACGAAGTGAGAAAGAAAATGAAGAAGGAAGTCGTTTTTGGGGTTTCATGTGTTGGTGGGGCCATTTTCGAATTTTAGAAAGCTGGGGGGTTTATTTGCTATTTAAATGCAGGGTCAGAAGAATAAGAAATTATGAAAATGCCCAAAATCTTTCAAGACTATTTCAAAAGGGTCCAAAAATGTGAAATTTTTTGAAATAGAATTTTTGACAAAACTTATATTGTTGATTTCGTCTCGAAGAGTAGATTCCAAATATATAATTTATTTTTTAAAACTCTATCCCTAACATATCCCGTTTCTTACTCGAATGTGATCTATTGCAATGTCAAAATAAAGAGTCAGGTCAAGTTTAAATCTCCGTTTGCTCCCAAATTTTTATCACTAGCCCAATAAAATATGGAGATATCAAGTATGACAATTTACATCCTAAACTACGGGGTTTGCTAATTTCTAAAAAGTCTAAACTAAAACTTCTAATACTGGCCCGAAACTAGCTCAAAATCTAATTTCAATTCTAGAAACCACTAATTTCTATTTCTAAACCCCTAGAAGTAAAGTATAAAATTCTAGGATTTCACACATAATCTTCAAGATAGTAACGTCACTTCCAATTAGCAATATATCAGCGACATATAGCACCAAGAGTGCAATTGCGCTCCCACTAACCTTCTTGTAAACACAGGACCTATCAGGGTTTTGTAAGAAGCCAAACTCCTTTGGCGCCTTCATCAAAACAATGATAAAAGCTTCTCGATAGGTGGCAGGCTCACCACGCTCCTAGAGCAACACATCCCTGCTCTCAATGACCAAAGATCCACATCTTTGAAATTGAGAACGTGTTCTATCGGAACTTCGTTGTCCTTGTGTTTTAGAGGAGCTTCCACAACGCCTTGCGGATCTTCTCTAGTTTCCGTCTGCGCCTCTAAAGTATCTTGTGGATCTTGAACTCTTTCAAGATTTATCTTACTCCCACTGTTTCTTTCGAAAACAAAGAATCCCTTTCTAAAAGGTATCCACCTCCTGACTACAAACACTTTGTTGTCAGATGGGTAGTAGACTTGATACCCCCTTCTTTCGCTTGGGGTATCCCACAAATATGCACTTGAGGGTTTTGGGAGACAATCTATTGTTAGCCCATTGCTTAATATAAACTCAATGTCCCCAATATTTGAGACAAGACACTATGGGACTCTTCCCATTCCATATCTCATATGGTGTCTTCTCATCCTTTAGACGAAATGGTTAAGTGTGAAGTCAGCAGCTTCCAGAGCATGTCCTCTTTAGAGGATGGCAGAAGATCAGTTTGACTCATCATAGATTGAACCATATCTAATAGGGTTCAATTCTTCCTTTTGAAAACACCATCCACTATGGAGCTTAAGAAGGAGCAAGTTGTGAGACTATCTCACAGCTTCTAAGATGATCGACAAAATTCTTGACTCAAATACTCGTCCTCTCGATCATATCGAAGAACTTTGATTTTGATGTCAAGTTAGTTCTCTACTTCACTTTGAAATCTCTATTTCAAAGGACTCCGACTTATGCTTTAATAGGTAGCCGTAGTTCAAACCTATTGAAGCAGTTAGTAAGAGTTACTACCTTCAGCTTGGGTACTTATGGGTCCTTATACATCACCTATGTATGATCCCCACTAAGTCAGACATCCTTTTACTGTGGTCAGTATAAGGAACGCCTTTTGTCATCTTTCCATTTAAACAAGGTTCGCAAGCATCATATGATTCAAAATCAATTGAGCTTTAGAAGTTCATCTCTATGAAGCTTCTCAAGGCGTTTCTCGTTTGTATGGCCTAAACGACAATGCCAAAAGTATTTACAGGATTAGATTCGGTAATCTTAATCCCTTCTCGTATCAATGTTATAAATATTGTTATCGTTCTAGTTTTAAGACATAATGATTATCTTTGCAGATCATATAAGCAAATAAACATTATCTTTATAAAATAGAACACCATTCTTTAATGTTTACACATATAAAATCTTCCTTATCTCTATAAGGAGGAGAAACAATGTTTGAACTTTAAAGAATGTACATAACAATAAACTTAGCCCAAAAGGGGCAAATCAAGCTCACATGTTCCCAAAGCAGCAACAGCAGCAACATTTGCTCCATTGTCCACTTGTAGGTCCATCTCGCTTCCGTTCAGTTTCTCTACTGTCTGCGAAGACCCTGCACATCAAATGTGAGAACCACATGCTGTATCCAATACTCAAGTGGTTTAAGTAGAAAAAGAACATTTATAACAAAGATACCTGAAGTAGAGGGCTCAACGCACTTCTTCTTCTATTGATCTTCCCAATAGTATTTGCATTTTCTCATCGCGTGTCCTGACACTTGACAGAAAGAGCAAAATACATCCTCTGAGGGCTTTGCCTTCTTGGCAGGTTCTTGGTGAGGGTCGTCCACTGGCTTGGTCTCACCATCCAGGTCGGTTCCCTTCCTCTTTCTTTCGCCCTTTGTTTTCCTTTCCTTCTTCTGACTCATGGATGCCTCAACGGACTTGAGTATCCCATGCAGCTCAGAAACTGATTTCTCCGTTCCTCTCTTATAAAAGCTTATGATAAATGGATCATAACTTTTGGGCAGTGAGCTTAGGATCACATCCGTTGCAAACTCTGGAGGAATAGGAAATCCCAGCCTATCAAGATGATCTATGTACCCTCTCATCTTCATGACATGGTAACCAACAGATGCACCTTCAGCCATTTTGCAAGACATAAGAGCCTTAGTGGTCTCATATCTATCTTGCCTGATCTGGTATCGGAAAATTTCCTTGAGACGTGTTATCATTTCATATGACATCAATGTATCCAAGCCCTCATGCAACTCGGGAATCATTGTGTCCACCATCAGGCAAGAGACCTCCAGCGAGTCGTCAAAGTGCTTCTAGTAAGCCCTCCATTCAACTCCTGGAGCGCCCTTGGCAGGCTCTTTAGGAATAGGTTTATCCAGAACATAAAGTCTCCTCTTATGGGTGAGAACAATTCTCAGATTACGAAACCAATCGAGGAAGTTTGTTCTAGTCAGTTTATCCTTCTTAAGGATAGGTCGCAGTGAAAATGTTGAACTATTAATTGCCATTTGATTCTACAATTTAAAATATGAAAGTTTAATTAGCAGAATAGAATATATCCACCATTTTATAAAGCCTAGTAAAATTTATTATTAGTGGCTAAGACCCATATTTCGCAATAGTTTACCGTCGCTAAGGGCGATCATGCATCCTTTGGTTATTTAGGTAGGTAACTCCTTACCAATCACATCTCTATGTGACTCTTAGATCCTTATGGGACTGTATCATCATGTGATACTTATTATGGCATGTTTATCCCATCTAATGCCTTGAGGTCCAAAACCGTTTTGATAACCCCATTATGTCATACAACAAAACTTGTGAATGGCTAGGCTCGAAACAACGAGGCCGAGGCCCACTCCCATATCATCAAGGCCCAACTAAACACGTGTCGCTGAGGGCGATCACCGCATTTAAAGAACCAGGATTTCAATAGGCGTCGTAATTGAAATATGTCAAACACGGCATACAACACATATTAAAAAACTATTATGTCAAACACGCCTTTCTTGAACAATTCATACAATTATGTCAAACACGGCATTCAACACATATTAAAAAACTATTTTAAAATTGTGTTCAATTTAGGGTCTATGCAATTTTAACATGCCTTTCTTGAAACTAGGCCTCTTATCAATAATTATAAAACTCATGAATCTCATTCAAGAATTTTAAATTATTGACCACCAAAAATTTATAAAATTCATAATTTTAATAAATTTTCAGCCACCTTTATAATATTATAATTAAAACACTTTTAATTATAATTATATAGGATTTTCGATTTTGGCCTTAAAATTCAAGAAAATTATTCAAATCAATCTCATTGATTTCTTTATGTATCATATACATAAATTTGCACCTTATATTATAAATCGACTTTTAGGAAAAACGTTCGGTGGATTTTTCGTAAAACCAAAACCAAGATTGAAAACAGTAAACACACATACCATACATCATATGTACACATAAACAGTTTTAAATCCAAGGACTAGCGTGGCTCTGATACCACTGTTGGGAATTTAGGGCGCCTAACGCAGCGGAAGCAAAAAAAAAACAGATTAATAAATTATAAAACTTAAAACGCGCCAGGGCCAGAATTCCCGAACGGATCCGCTAGCTGAATTTAAAACTTTTAGATAGTGGTATACCTCACGAGTTTCAATCGGTTTGGTTGTACGGGGCGTGTCCTAGAAGTTCACGTGAAGCGTCCTTTATCTACGGTGTTCTTTAATTCAAGAACTCTTGTTGAATTCTCCAAGAACAATATGGCGCCTATGATCAAGAATCCAATTCTCGATCCCACACAACCTTGTCGCACAAACCCTAAACTCCTTTAGAGTTGTGCGCCACTTTCTCTCTCTGGGAAACTAGGGTTGCGTTTTCTCTCTCCTCACCAAGAGGAAAAATCAAATTTTTCCCTTGTGAAAAGCTAGGATAAAGTCGACTTTCCCTTGTGCATGGCCTCCTTCTTGGAAGTCGACTTAGGCTTATGTATTTATAGGGTTTGGGGACTTTGATAATTATAATTAGGAAATCCCTAAATTATAGGATTATCAAATTATAAAATTATGAGATCTCTATATCATAATTTTAGGACTTGAATTCCTAATTAAAATATTACCTTAATATTTTAATTTGAATTCAAATTGCAATCTTTGAGAATCAAATTGGAAGATCAAATCTTCCCCAAGGTCCCCAAGTCATGCGCCATCCCCTTATTCCAATTTGTTGGAATTTAATAAATTAAAATAACAATCCTAATCTTTAGGAAGTTATAACTAACTTGTTATTTTCCAAAAATTTTGAATTAAAGTATTGCCTTAATATCTTTAACTCAATCTTTTTGAATCTTGAATTCTAATTATTGAATTAAAATATTACACTAATATCTTTAATTCAATTTGAACCTAGAATTCGAATTCCCCTATAAATATTGAATTAAAATATTACCTTAATATTTTTAATTCAATCCTTTGAAATCTTGATCAACTCTATGAATTCAAATTCCAGCCATGATTTTAATTAACAAAACATTTTTATTAATTTCCTAACTCTTAGGAACATTATCCAATTATTATTCCCTAATATTATAAATAGGAATATAATTGTAAATAGACTAATCCCATTATCTATTTAACAATTAACATATATATATATATATTTAAATTTGTCCCACAAATTCAAATATCATATATTGTAGATATTTATTTAAGACAAGACTTCATGTTCCAATACAATCAATTATGTCTTAAACGGTGTCACCAATGTGACCCACGAATTAACCCTAATTCGTGTCCAAGCTTGGCATCTGGATCCTGCTCGTGTGTGACCCAGCAGGCCACACATGAAGTTGGCAGCAAGTCATCCCTATGACTCACAAGTCGAGAGCGGACTCTAGCAAGCCATCACGACTACCCAAAACACGTGAGTTATCGTTTAACCCCGAAACGACTTGACCTTAGTACCACCTTGTCTTGATCCCTTTTTGTCCTACGATATTTTGGTCATGGATTAGGCATGGGAAGGTCATCCATAATCCAAACCTCAACTTTCTCGATTCCTTGAGTAAGTCCCATTTACTAGTGTGGCCACACATTCCTTGGACAGACTCATCGAGGGGCCCAGTTAAATATCTCCCATCTCTATGATGGACAAAATTCCATCTTGGTCAACCACATTCCTCAGCACGGCAATCAACCAAACTCGTACCTAACCCTTATGGTTACCCTGCTACGGGTAACGTTAGACTAGGCCAAAGTTTGACAACTACAACGCCGGAATAATGAAGACCTCAGGTCTAAGGGCATTGTGACAGGTGTAGAGGAGAGGCTAGCTCATGACTAAAACCCATGCAGGACTCTCCGGGTCAGTCAAGCAACTTGTAACCCTTTACATAATTGCACCATGACTCTCGTCCCAGCATCTAGTGCATGCATCTCTATGCACCAAGTGATAGGAATTGTGCCCTAGGGCCAATCCTTTTTTGTATATGTTATGAACATATGGATTAATTTATAGAGATAAATTAATGGTTTTCACATTATTAGCATGTTTACTGTGATTACGTCCATGATTAATTATACGATAATTAATCTAAATCTGTCCCTGATCGATTATTTTTGTGGGAGCGAAAATGAACTAAGATCAGCATGACCTCAGTGCATAGGGATGCACGCATGCGATGCTAGAATGAGAGTCATGGTGCAATTACTTAAAGGGTTACGAGTTGCTGGACTGACCCGGAGAGTCCTGCATGGGTTTAGTCATCAGCTTGCCTCTCTTGTACGCCTGTCACGACGCCTTAGACCTGAGGTCATCATTATTCCGGCGTTGCAGTTGTCAGACTTTGGCTTAGTCTAACGTTGCCCGTAGCAGGGTAGCCATGTTGGGAAATCACAGAGGGAGCGCAGCGGAAAAATAAAAAAAACTTAAACTTTAATTGAATATGCTAACTCTGTGATTCCTTCCAGGATCCACTAACTATGTTTATACCAGGAAAGCAAAGATGTTTACCTAATTTGAATCGGCGACTTATCGTGTTCGCGAATTTGAGAAGTCCACTTCGAGTGTCCTTCCTCTACCGGTGATCCACACGAGCAGTTTGGCAGATGCCCAGGTGCTAGCCTCCTTCACTTCTTCCCAAGTGAATACGGGAACTGTTGGGAATCCTAGGCGCCTAAGGCAGCGGAAGCAAAAATAATTAAAATAAAAATGCCTAGGTCCTATGATTCCCGAACGGATCC
>QANZ01049038.1:7960-20589 GCA_003254925.1 Chamaecrista fasciculata
TGTTATCATAGTAAACATGCTAATAATATGATAACCATTAATTTATCTCCATAAATTAATTGATATGTTCACAACATATCTATAAAATGATTGGCCCTAGGGCACAATCTCCAACACGCACTTCTTCTTTTGATCTTCCCAGTAGTATTTGCACTTTCTTATCGCGTGTCCTGACACTTGACAGAAAGAACAGAATACTTCCTCTGAGGGCTTTGCCTTCTTGGCAGGTGATTGATGAGGGTCGTCCTCTGGCTTGGTCTCACCATCCAGCTCGATTCCCTTTCTCTTTTCTTTGCCCTTCAATTTCCTTTCCCTTTTCTGAATCAGGGATGCCTCAACAGACTTGAGCATTCCATGCAACTCAGAAATTGTCTTCTCTGTTCCTCTCCTATAGAAGCTTTTGACAAACGAGTCATAGCTCTTAGGTAGTGAACACAAGATTATACCAGTGGCAAACTCAGGTGGAACAGGGAATCCCAGCCTATCAAGATGATCTATGTACCCTCTCATCTTAGTGACATTGTAACCAACAGATTCACCTTCAGCCATATTGCAAGACATAAGAGCCTTAGTGGTCTCATATCTATCTTGTCTGATCTGGTAACGAAACATTTCCTTGAGACGCATCATCATCTCATATGACATCAATGTATCCAAGCCCTCATGCAGCTCCGGAATCATTGTGTCTATCATCAGACAAGAGACCTCCAGCGAGTCGTCGAAGTGCTTCTCATAAGCCCTCCACTCAGCTCCTGGAGCGCCCTTGGCAGGCTCTTTAGGGATAGGTTTGTCCAGAACATACAGTCTCCTCTCATGGGTGAGAACAATTCTCAGATTACGAAACCAATCGAGGAAGTTCGTTCTGGTCAGCTTATCCTTCTCAAGGATAGGTCGCAGTGAAAAGGTTGAATTATCAATTGCCATTTGATTCTACAATTAAAGATATGAATTTTAATTAGCATCATATATATATCCACCATTTTATAAAACCCAGTAGAATTTATTATTAGTGGCTAAGACCCACATTTCACCAAAATTTACCGTCGCGGAGGGCGATCATGCACCTTTTGGCTATTTAGGTAGGTAACTCTTTACCAATCACATCCTATGTGACTCTTAGATCCTTATGGGACTGTATCATCATATGATACGTTTTATGGCATGTTTATCCCATCTAATGCCTTGAGGTCCAAAACCGTTTTGATAACCCCATTAAGTCACACAATAAAACTTGTGAATGGCTAGGCTCAAAACAACGAGGCCGAAGCTTTAACCCCCATATCATCAAGGACTACTGAACACGTGTCGCGGAGGGCGATCACCGCTCTATGATGAACAAGATTTCCACAGGGTGTTTTATTGACGGCATTAAAACTTAAGATTTTCTAAAAGGGTTTAATATTTAAAAAAAAATTTGTTCCGTTTTATAGTTTAATTCTAAAACTCCTTTTAAAATTAAATGAGTCATGCCACATGTTTATTTCCCCATGTATCACATACATATAAACATGTGCACGGATCTTGCATCATATGCAAAATCCCACGCTCGTATCGTATACGTTGTTGTAGCATTTAATCGTGTAAATAGCATGTTAAAATCGCGTTCTAAACATACATCTAGCGCTTTGTATCACATACAAACTAAATGTAAAGCAAACATATACCGTGTTTAGATATGGCCCACCTATCCTAACAATTCTCCTAAGCCAATGAGAGAATTTTTCTAAAAAGAAAAGGTAAAATTACAAGAGAATAAACCCCAGTTACATTGAGGTATAAACTGAAAAGTAAAATTACATCGGATAGAGGGAGACGACACGCAGGCCGTATACACCAAAAACCTAGAGCCATATCCAACACCACACAATTACATATATGAACAATTCATACAATTATGTCAAACACGGTACAGCAAAAACACATATCAAAACGATTTTGTATTTTGTTCAAAATTAGGATTGTGCAATTTTAACATGCCCTTTTTCTTGAAATTAGGCCCATTATCAATAATTATAAAATTCAAGAATCACATTCAAGAATTTAAATTATTGATCCTGAAAATTTTAAAATTCATAATTTTAATAAATTTCCAGCCACCATTTTATAATTATAATTAAAACAATTTTAATCATAATTATATGGAATTTCGACTTTATGCCTAAAATTTCAAGAAAAATTTAAATCAATCATATTGATTTCATATGTATCACATACATATAATTTGCACCTTTTACATTAATTCCAAAACTTTTATGGTGGATCTTTTTCGTAAAACAACAACAAGCATGCCAATTGAAAAACAGTAAAACATATATTACACATCACATGTATAATCACCAAAACTAACACAGATCCAAAATAGCGTGGCTTTGATACCACTGTTGGGAAATCACCACGCACACAGCGCAGCGAAAACGGGTATAAATTTAAAATTAAACAAAACCAGAATATGCGCATAGTGATTTCTTCCCAAGGATCCGCTATATGGATCTGAATCAGTAAAAGGACTAGAATTTTACCCAAATCAATCGGCGACTTTTGTGTCTACGATGTTGAGGAGTNCACACAACGCAGCGGAAACAGGTATACATTTAAAAATTAAACAAAACCAGAATATGCGCATAGTGCTTTCTTCCCAAGGATCCGCTATATGGATCTGTATCAGTATAAGGACCAGAGATTTACCCAAATCAATATGCGACTTTTGTGTCTACGATGTTGAGGAGTCCACTCCGAGTGTGCTCCCTCCGCCGGTGATCCACACGAACAGTTTTGGAGATGCCTGGGTGCTAGCCTCCTTCACTTCTCCAAGTGAACCAGGGACCTTATCTACGGTGTTCTTGAATTCAAGAACAATTCTTGAACTCCCAAGAACAGGTGGCACCTATGATCAAGAATCTTATTCTTGATCTCACACAACCTTGTCACAAACCCTAAAACTCCTTTTAGGTTTGCGCCACTTTCTCTCTCTAGGAAAACTAGGGTTGTGTTTTCTCTCTCTCTTCACCAAGACCCAAAAACGATTTTTGCTCTTGTGAATTAGCTAAGAAAAGTCGAAATTCCAAGAGTACATGAGGCTTTTTTGGGGAAACTCGACTTTTGCTCTATATATATAGGGTTTGAGGTTTTTGATAATTATAATTAGGGAATCCCTAAATTATATGATTATCAAATTATTAAATTATGAGATTACAATAATATCATAATTTTAGGACTTGAATTCCTAATTATAATATTACCTTAATATTATAATTTGAATTCAAATGCAATCTTGGAGAATCAAATTGGAAGATCAAATCTTCCCAAAAGATTCCCAAGCCCATGCTCCAAGTCCTCTCCAATTTGTTGGAATTTAATAAATCAAAATAACAAACCTAACTCTTAGGTAGTTATAACTAATTTGTTATTTTCCAACAATATTGATTTTGAAGATATTACCATAATATCTTTAGTCAATCTTTTAAATTTTGAATTCTAGTCTTTATTGAATTAAAATATTACACTAATATTGAAATCCAATCTAGACCTAAAATTCGACTTCAATATATATACATATATTATTGAATTAAAATATTACCTTAATATATTTAATCCAATCATTTGAAATCTAAATCAAATCTATTTGAATTTCAAATCTCAACCCATGACTTTTAATTAATAAAACATTTCTATTAATTAAAATAGGCTAATAAGAGGCGCCAACCTCCACCCTACTTATCCCAATATTAGTGAATTTAATAAAAAAATAATTTCCTAACTTTTAGGAAACTTATCCAATTTATTTATTCCTAATATTTTAAATAGGAATATAATTGTAAATAGCATAATCCAATTATCTATTTAACAATTATCATATATATATTTAAATTTGTCCCACAAATCTAAATATCATATATCTGTAGATATTTATTTAAGACAATATTTCATGTCCCAGACAGTCAATTATGTCTTAAACGGTGTCACCAATGTGACCCACGAATTAACCCTAATTCGTGTCCCGATGTGGCATCTTGATCCTGCTCGTGTGTGACCCAGCAGGCCCCACGTGAAGTTGGCAGCAAGTCATCCCTATGACTTACAAGTCGAGAGCGGACTCTAGCAAGCCATCACGACTACTCAAAACACGTGAGTTATCGTTTATCGCCGAAACGACTTAACCTCAGTATCACCTTATCTAGATCCCTTTTTGTCCTACGATATTTTGGTCATGGATTAGGCATGGGAAAGTCATCCAAAATCCAAACCTCAACTTTCTCGATTCCTTGAGTAAGTCCCAATTTCCTGTGTGGCCACACATTCCTTGGACAGACTCATCGAGGGGCCCAGTTAAATATCTCTCATCTCTATGAGGGACAAAATTCCATCTTGGTCAACCACATTCCTCAGCACGGTAATCAATCAAACCCGTACTTAGCCCTTATGGCTACCCTGCTACGGGTAACGTTAGACTAAGCCAAAGTTTGACAACTACAACGCCGGAATAATGAAGACCTCAGGTCTAAGGGCATCGTGACAGGTGTACAGGAGAGACTAGCTAATGACTAAAACCCATGCAGGACTCTCCGGGTCAGTCCAGCAACTCGTAACTCCTTACGTAATTGCACCATGACTCTCGTACCAGTATCTAGTGCATGCATCTCTATGCACCGAGGTCATGCTGGTCTTGGTTCATTTCAAGTTCCCACTTGAATGAGCGACCAGGGAAATTTTAGATTAATTATCATATAATTAATCACGGACTGTTATCATAGTAAACATGCTAATAATATGATAACCATTAATTTATCTCTATAAATTAATTAATATGTTCACAACATATTTATGAAATGATTGGCCCTAGGGCACAATCTCCATCACACCATACACAGATTAATCCAGAAAAATGATCAAACAAAAACAATACAGAAATTTTAGAATCTGTTATATACAAGGATGTGAAAATACTTAAAATCTACAATATAAAATATTGTGGAAACTCAGCAATAACACAGTCCAAATGGAAGAATATGAAAAACAGGGGAACGAGTGGGTGATTGGAAAGTGAAGAAATAGAGAGCTAAATCTTACGTGGCCATTGAATAAAACAAAGCTGTAGCAAGCCGGCAATAGCAATGGGAATGGAGAAAACTTCACACAAGTCTTCCTCTAATTTTTCATCTTCATCTTCATCTTCTTCTTCACTCTTACGAATCAATGGCCAAGAAGACGACTAAGCTTGACGAACTGAAAAATTAGAGGTTCACTCAGAGGACAGATGGTTGAAGGCAGGAAAAAGAAGACTGGAACAGTGCGCGCAAGAGTTTGGGAAAAAAAGTCGTGGCTTCATGCGTTTTAGCTTCAATCAGAAAAAAGAAATTGCAAAGGTGATGTGGCATTTTTGAAACCATGGGATGTTTTGGATGGCTAAGATTGAAAGTAATGGATATTAATTGACAGAAAAGTTACTGGAGATGATCCACTCCCCCTTTTTTATTGTCATCTGATGACAATATGTTATCTTGAATGTTGACATATGATGACATCATGATGTTATCAAACATTAGACATTATGATTTAAGGATGGTGGGCATAAGATGATTAGGTACCAAACATATATGACCTCTTTGATATACCTAGTGGATCAATTCATTATGATTTAAGGATGATAAACATAATAATAAACATAATATATAATTACTCCCATAACTTGCTAATGTACCAATGAGAGAAGAAAAATATTACAAGTCTTGTATAAAAGAATTTTTACAAATAATTAAAATTAAAATTGCGATTTGTTGATAGATAATTATTCTCATAACTTAACGTCACAAATCACAATAGATTCTTTAAATACAACACATTTGTGATTATGATGTGTTTTATCTTGTATTAACTAACTCAATTCTATATAATATAGTACTAATATTTTTATTATGTTCTGAAAAACGAAATGATTTTTTTTTTAACTTAAAATAGATTATTAATACATAACAACTATATAACTTGCAAATTTTTTCAAATATATAAATATTTTCCCAATATTTAATATTTTTTGCATGGGCAGTAATAAAGTATGAGTCACCAAATGAGAATGTGAGGTGTATACATATAGATAAAAAAAGAGAAAACCTACTTTTTGGTCCCTCAATTATTACTGAGTCAATGATTTAGTCCCTGAATTGTAAGAAAATACAAACAAATCAGTCCCTCAATTTTACACTTTCGTCTATGTTTTGGTCCCTGAGCTGTTAACCGTTAGTTAACCTGATGATGTGGCCGATAAATGATGACGTGTCACCGTTAAGTGATGACGTGGCTCCCAAATCATCTATCCTACTCATATTTCATTTTACACATCAGATTTTATTTTATCCCAATATACACATCACGTAATATAATTAAATTAAAAAAAAGAAAAAGAAAATTTGATGAACTCGCGTGCGTTTTCATCTCATCTTCAAAGAACCAAACCCTAGTGATCCCTCTCTCCACGAATCCTCCATCTCACTTCAAATTAGCTTGGAGAAACCATTTGCAATTCGCCAAGAACAAGAAACAACGTAACTCCCACTGCCGCCGCCGCAAGAGCCGAATGAGGCTAGCCGGAATCTCCCGAACGATGCATAAACAGGATCCGTCGGGATCATTGTCGGCGCCGGCGGTTAACACCGACACGGTGTCGTCTTGGTCAGGAATAAGCTTCATGGGTAACATGTCAGGATTATTGCCGGCACCGGCAATGATCCCCCAAACGGTGCTGGCAAAAAACAGAGTCTTCTTCTTCTTTTGGTTCTCTTGTCTTTCATTTATGGCTTCCTCTCTATTTCTCCTACTTCATGTTCTCCTCTGCTTAACTTTTCAAGCTTCTCAAGGAGAAAAGGTTGAAGAAAAAATTGCCCCAATGAGACTGAGAATTAGTGGATCCAAAGTGAAAATAGGGCATCATAATAATTGTAACAACCAATGTTGCAAATTGCGGTTGCGGCTGCGGTTGCGGTTGCGTTGCATTACTGCGGTTGCAGGTATTGCGGGTGTTACGATTGTTGGGAAATCATAGGGTCGGCGCAGCGGAAAACACGGTAAATTAAAATTTTTGGCTTCCCTATGATTCCTTCCAGGATCCACTATCTACATTTATATTAGTTAAAGAAAGAGATTTACCAAATTTCAATCGGTGCGTATGAACTTGCGAATTGAGAAGTCCACTCCAAGTGTCCTTCCTCTGCCGGTGATCCACACGAGCAGTTTGGCAGATGACCAGGTGCTAGCCTCCTTCACTTCTTCCCAAGTGAAAAAGGGAACTTTATCTACGAGTCTTGAATGTTCAAGAACAGTTCTTGAACACTCAAGAACAAACGGTGAGACTTAAGAACACTTCTTGAATCTTCAAAACAAAAGTGGGAAATTCAAGAACCCTTTCTTGAATTCTCAAGAGTGGCGCAAAACAAACATACAAAACCAAGTGTTTTAGGGTTTTGGGTCGAAATTCTCTCTCTAAGAGAAGAACTTGACTTTCTCTCTCTAAAACTAGGTAGGCGACTTTCTTCTCGCTCTAAGAGAATGAACTTGGCGATTTTGTCTCACCAAATTATGCCTTCTTTTTGTCGACTTCCCCTATGTATGTGTGCTTATATAGCTTCTCATTCCTAGAGTTTGGGTTTCACTAAACCATTTAGTGAATTCCTCAAATCTTGGATAAGGATTCCCAATATCTTTGATTTATAATATTACAATAATATTATAATTCAAAAACCTAAGGGCAAATCGAAATCTTGGCCTTCAAGATCAAATCTTGAAACCAAATCTTGATTCCTCAAATCCTATTGGTTGGAATGAGTCATGAGGATTTAAATTTATAATTAAAATATTACCTTAATAATTTTAATTAAAATCGATTTGGCTCATATCTTAAACTCAAAATGCAAGATCAAATCTTGCACCCCAAGACACTAAGATAGGCGCCATCCTCAAGAAGGGAATTCCATAACAACCCAAACTCTTTAGGTAGTTATATCCTACTTGCTATCTTTTTAAGATTGTTGAATTAAAATATTACTTTAATATCTTTAATTCAAATCTTGAATCTTTTCAAAAAGATAATCATTGAATTCAAATTCATTATTGAATTAAAATATTACCCTAATATCTTTAATTCAAATTTGAATCTTGAATTCAAATCCCTAATAATATTGAATTAAAATATTACCCTAATATCTTTAATTCAAACTTGAATCTTGAAATCAAAATCATATCTTGAATTCAAATTCAAATCTTGTTATTTTTATTTAATTAACAAAACATTTTTCATTAATTAAATAAGACCAAAAGAGGCGCCACCCCCATTATCTTGTTATCCCAAATATTAGTGAATTTAATAAATCAATAATCTCTTAACTTTTAGGAAATCTATTTAATTTATTATTCTCTAATATTTTAAACAAGAATTTAATTGTAAACTATTTAACAATTAATATATTTAAATTTGTCCAACAAATTTAAATGTCACAAACGTAAATATTTATCTAAGACAAGATTTCATGTCCTAAGACATTCAACTATGTCTTAAATTGTGTCACCGAAGTGACTCACGAATTAACCCTAATTCGTGTCCCAAAACAGCATCTTGATCCTGTTCATGTGTGACCCAGCAGGCCTCACGTGAAGTTGGCAGCAAGTCATCTTTATGACTCACAAGTCGAGAGCGGACTCTAGCAACCAATCACGACTACCCAAAACACGCGAGTTATCGCTTTAACGTTAACGACTTAACCTAAGTACCACCTTGTCATAATCCCTATTGCCACACGATATTTTGGTCCTGGATTAGGCACGGGATTGTCATCCATAATCCAAACCACAACATTTTCAATTCCCTGAGTTAGTCCCATTTCCTTGTGTGGCCACACATTCCTTGGACAGACTCATCAAGGGGCCCAGTTAAATATCTCCCATCTTTAATGAGGGACAAAATTCCATCTTGGTCAACCACATTCCTCAGCACGGCAATCAACCAAACCCGTACCTAGCCCTTATGGCTACCCTGTTACGGGCAACGTTAGACTAGGCCAAAGTTCGACAACTACAACGCCGGAATAGTCAAGACCTCAGGTCTAAGGCTATCGTGACAGGTGTACAGGAGAGGCTAGCTTATGACTAAACCCATGCAGGACTCTCCGGGTCGGTCCAGCAAGTTTTAACCCCTTACTCATTGCACCATGACTCTCATAAAGCATCTAGTGCATGTATCTCTATACACCGAGGTCATGCTGGTCTTAGTTCATTTCAAGTTCCCACTTGAATGAGCGACCAGGGACAGTTTAGACTAATTATCTCATAATTAATCAGGGATTGTTATCAGAGTAAACATGCTAATAATATGATAACAAATCAATTTATCATCCATAAATTAGTCAGCCAGTATGTTCACACATACAAAATGATTGGCCCTAGGGCACAATCTCCAACAACGATGCGGGTTGCGGTTACTGCGGTCATGAATTTTTTTAAAATTGCACAAAATGTTAAATTTTAAAAGTTAAATATACTATATGAACTCATACATATATGAATTCACACCTCACTCATTCTTCTCAAATTCAATCTCTCCATCTTATTATCTCATATTTTAAGCTATGATAATAAGTGGTGGATATAATAAATCAACCAATAAACTCTCCAATTCTTCTACACGCTCTTTCTATGTCTCTCCATAATTTTTCAGATCAATATTTCTTTAAATAAAAAAAAATAAGCATCTAGACTGCAACATAACCGCATTTCTGCGGCATCGCCGCAACGTTGCGGGCGCAACACCTTTACGTTGCGGTGCAACCCTGTGATTTAGGCTCACACCGCAATTGCGGTGTGATGCGGTTGCGTTGCTTACCGCAACCGCAATATTGCGGCCGCAATTTGCAACCATGGTAACAACACTCAATTTTGGAGAAACATTTCCAATTCGCCTAGCCGATTTGAAGTGAGATGGAGAAAGTTTTGATGAAGGATTCGTGGATGGAGGGATCGGTAGGGTTTGGTGCTTTGAAGATGAGGGATGAAAACGCACACAAGCTCATCAGTTTTTTTTTTAATTTAATTATATTATCTTATGTGTATATTGGGATAAAATAAAATCTGATGTGTAAAATTAAATGAGTATGATAGATGATTTGTGAGCCACGTCATCATTTAACGGTGCCACGTCACCACTTAACGGCCACATCATCAGATTAACTGACGGTTAACAGCCCAGGGACCAAAACGTAGACGAAAATATAAAATTGAGGGACTGATTTGTATTTTCCTACAACTTAGGGACTAAATTGTTGACTCAGTAACAATTAAAGGACCAAATAGTAGATTTTCTCGATAAAAAAATTAGCAATTTAGTTCGATTCGCGCTACATAAAACCAAACCAAACTAATAATAGTAAATTTCAAACTAAACAAAACCATTAATCTATTAGCTTAGTTTGATTTTACCTTAATTTGATTTATTTATTTTTTTTGGTACAATTTGGTTTAGTTTTGAACACTCCTTGGTAGCGCATGAATGCATGATTCTTATCAATAGTCATCAACATGGCATCTTATTTTATAGCATGAGCAACTTAAGTAGTTTTATCAATTTATTCTAAAAAAATTATTAAAACTTTTGTTTGACATATTTTTAGGGTAAATTACATAAAGAGTTTATGTGGTCTGGCCCATTTGTATCTGGTGCTCTCTGATTTTTAAAGTTTTCAATCGAGTATCCTATGTTTTTTTATCGTGAGCACTTTGGGGCTATGTGGTTTTGTTTTGTCAAAAAGTAACGACAAAATGAGGTAAAAATATCATTTTGCGCCCTAATATTTGTCTTATATTATATTTTGGTCCATATTTTTTATTATATTTTAGTCCTTCATGTTTCTTTGAAGTTTTACTTTTAGTCCTTCGGCACTATTCTATCCAAACATTGGTTTAACTTTTCTCAAGACATAGCTCCAATCAATTTAAAAAATAAAATAAAAAATTTAACCTTCAAACCTTAACCTAGGGGTGTACACGAGCCGGGTCCGGCCTAGCCAATTGTTTTAAAAAAAATTTATTTATTTATTCTATATATATTTTAACTTGTATATATTGGTAAACAATTAATTTTGGATCAATTTAATAATATTTTTATTAATAAAGACATTTAATTTGANTTCATTTAAAAAATTAATCAGTTTTTATACCATCAAGTTTATTAACTATTATCATTATGAGCTTTAATTATATTTTTAAATTATTTATTAAATTTGATATATATATATATATTTAATTTGAACGGTTCAATTATTGACTCAGTCACCAAGCGGTTGAACCAATGATCCAACCACCCCAGTCCTTTTCTGGATTAATGTTCGGTTCGAGTTTTACACTATGCCTAGAAAAGATTATATATTTTTTTTGTTGAATAAATTTAGGGTAAAATCTTTAATTTCAAACTATAAAATCTAATAATAAAAAAAAAATAAATTCTTTTGATTTTATTCCAAAGGACAAAGACTAGATAAGGAAAAGGTTATTTATAAAATCTAATATAAATAGATTCTTGTGTGTATAATAAAACTCAGAAGAGGAAGGAAAGTCCAATCTTGAAATCGTGATGTAATTTTTTTTCTTAATTTAGTTTAATCATATTTCTTTTACGGATTTGATGAAAAGATAAGACCTCAAGATTTGGGGAGAGCAAGTTGCTTAAAGTCATGAAGCTTGTAAAATTCTCATTTTTTGTCACCAACAATGTATAATCTGCCACGTCCCTATCACATCATGCATTTATGAATGTTTGTAAAACATTCTGGTTAAATTACACTAAAGACCACTTAAGTTTTAAGTTTGGAACAAAAAATACTCTTGAAGTTTCAAAATTTGGCAAACAAATTTTTAAATTTTCAACTATGTTTATTTAGCCTGTTTGGGAACTCCAATAACATCATCTCATCTCATTCAAACATCATCTCATCTCAGAACTGGATGAACAATACTGTTTGGCTGCTTAGTTGGACTCTCATCTCATCCACATAATCATCTCAACCACAACATCATATCATTTTCTCTTATAGTTCCTAAACTATCTCTTCTCATACACCTATAATTACCTATACTCTAATACAGATATAAAAAAAATTAGGCAAAATAGTAATTTAACATATCCTTATTTATTACACTTATAATTTTCTCTCTATCTATCATTTTTTTTTTTATTTTGCTCACACATCTCTCTCTCTCTCTCTCTCTCTCTCTCTCTCTCTCTCTCTCTCTNTCTCTCTCTCTCTCTCTCTCTCTCTCTCTCTCTCTCTCTTTCTCTCTCTCTTTCTCATATATAGAATTATATTATTATTATTATATATATAATTGATATTAATTTAATTAAACAAAAATTATTTTTGTTCATTTGCAATGTTAATTTTTTTAGTCTCAATATTCCTCTATTTGTTTTTTTGAGTAAAATATACAATTGAATCCCTAAATTATTTTTTTAATTACAATCTTCTTCTATTCTCAATACTGCATTTTTTTAAAAGGAAAAAAATTAATTATCTTCACTTTTATAGGCATTTTGGTCCTCAAACTATGAGCTCAATTTCCTTGGCTCCTAAAACTATTTTTGTTTAGTTTTTTTT